>JANZXR010094976.1:0-10242 GCA_027575705.1 Erythroxylum echinodendron
ACCTAATCAAAATCAAATTAATCGAAATTAATCCTCAACAAAATCTAATCACATGCATTACTAGTATGGAGAGAATCAGGGTCCAACATCTTAGGAAAAGTTTGATGCGGTGAGCCCCTCAAATCAGCAACTTAAATCTGAATCATTTTTGAAAAATTCACTTACCTATCCATGCAAACCGACCCAAATACTGATTAAAAACCCTATTTTTGAGATAAGTAGACAGAGGGGACTAGATAGAACAGCCACCCATGACCATCTATCATCTTTCTCCCATCTAACCCTAATTTCTTCCATCTTTCCACTATCAAATCTCCACCATGGGTGACTTAAATTCATTCCGAGTTGTGAAGCTTCTAAACGCAATGAGTGGCTAGGCGTTTCCTTTCCTCTTGAAGCTGTAGCAATGACTAGAGTTCAATGAGCTTAAAAGGGGAGTTGTTTAATCCATAGTTCGGTTATGAATTTATGAATTCCTAGGTCTAGGATTCATTATTTACGGTTGAGCTACTTAATTATAGTTTAATCAAATGTTGGATATTCATTATGTGTAGTTTGGATTGGTTTGTGTAGAACTTTGAGCTTAAATATATGAAGTTTCAGATATGTCTATTTGTATTCTTAATGATTCTCTCTTATCTTGCATAGTTATATTTGATATTGAGTTGATTCTAGATTTCATTTGACCTATTGCATTGGCTATTCCTATTACACGCACTAAGTGCCCTTAATAGGATCTTAAGAAATGGAGTCCTATTGATTAAGATTCTGGACTTAAAGAGTACTTTAAGGTTTACCAGTTTGAAGCTTATTGATTACTACTCTAGCTAAAATCAATTTCGAACCATGATAGCCGAAGCTCATTTCTAAGAGGAATCTATTACTGTTTAATCTCCTGGTTTTCATATTTTCATTTTCTATATCCTAAAAATTCAAAAATTCGTTTTACAATTCAAATTAGTTCAATTATTGATTTCAAAAATCAAAACCCCCCTTTTCCAATTAGCTTGCATAGCATAGCACACATGTTAACTTAGGTCCATTCATTTTAGGTTCTGATTAAGAGAACGACCTAGGGTTGCACCCTATAGTGCAATCATTGGATTATTTTGATTCAACCTCTAAGGGCTTAACGACCAAGTGCGAATCAATAAGATGTAATGATCTTAATGATATATACCAAAGCATAAGAGTAAATGAACATGCCTACTACTTCATTGAGCATTAATATCTAGAACATTCTGATCATGTAAGATATGATAGTAATTGATCTAATTGAGATAATATGGTTGAAAAGCAATGATGAACATAGTTGATTGATAAGGATTGCTTGAACAATATAGATGATTGTAGAGAGAAATCTTCTTTTGATGAAGACTTTCACCAAATTGTACAAGTAGACCAAATGTTCCATTTCTAAGAATGAATTATTATTGAATGAACTAGAAGTAAACATTGGAATAAGATAAATATGAGACTCAAGCACAAAAAACTGACTATATTATAGAGAGCACATGTATTTTGTTTGTTGTAAAGTATCCAAACTGCATTATTGGGTTCTTGAATTTGAGATGACACTATTGTTATTGATAAAGGAACCTAGGTCCACAATGTATTCTATATTAATATATTCATAAGGTATAAGTTAGATTTGATAAGTGTGTTAGATTTGATAAGTGTGTTATTAGTTCAAAAAGCTAAGATTTGCAAATAATTTGATTTGTGTGGAGAAATCAATAAAAATGGTCAGAGATCAGGATAAGTCGATAAAAAAATAAATGAAATCAAATGAATGGAGACAATCAATCGGGAAAAGAAGTCAATTGTGAGATTGAGAAAATTATGAAACAATATAACCCCTATCTGTAGAATAAGTTAGTTAAGAATTTCAAGGATAAAATGTCCTAAAGAGGGTGAGAATTGTAGCTTCCCGTCTCTCTTTACTTGTTAAAGGACTTAATGTGTTAGACTAATGAGTCCTATGAGTGATATCATATAGAACAAAATTGGTACATCCATGAAATGATTTTATAATTATGTTAAATGCATAATATGAGCATACAAACATAAATTGTGATTTAGACAAATGGCACTCGATTGACATATTTCAAGGTATGAAACTAAGATGAACGTGATATAAGTTATGAATGTGTTTTCCAATGTCTTGTACTTTGGTTTACCAATGACAAGAATTAATGGATTATAATTAGCAACTTGGAATTAATTGTCATAAGTGGGAGATTGATAAATTAATATATGCATTTAGTCTTGGAAAAATGTCAAGTGGCAAGATTATTTGATACATGAAAAATTAGGATGATTAAGCCTATAGTTAAATGACATTTGGCATAGTTAAATGAGTGACATATGGAATAGCTATTAATTGACAAATGGAAAAATTATAGAGTGACAACTAGATCAATTAATGTGTGACATATGAACCAATAACTAGGAGACAAATCGAAGCATATTTAATGGATAAATGGAAGAATTGCTTAATGACATATATCATTAACAGATGAAGTCATCTTGCACTTAATTGCATGAAGCTAATATGGCAAAGTTTCTACGGAAACTTTCTTCACCTACTTCCTTGCTCTTTACCAGAAATTACTCCTAGCTTCCTTCGCTACATTTTGGTCTAATCCTTGCTTAATTGTTACATCTAAGCTAGAATTTTATCCTTTACAAGATAGATTAAGAACTAGCTAATTATTATCTTCCATCCTTGCTGAAAATTGACTCATTTTTACCCTAAATTTCTAATGATATTGCAAGCATGGAGGACTTGATTAACTTGATGTTTTAAGGTGGAATTAGAGCTTAAAAAGTAAGTAGACATCTTATCTTAATGACATGGTTTAATAGTATGATGATGATGAAAGAATTGGAATGAAATATATATGATGTTGATGATGAAATGAGTTATGGAAAATGATGTTTCAGTGATAGTTTCTGGTTTGGTTTCTGATTTATGAAAAACAATGATTTGTAAGTTGTCAATTGAATAAGTTTGAGTTAGAATTGAAGATGATAATGATGAGGAATTGAAGTCTAATTACGGTACAATTCAGGTATAACTAATGGAGTATGATGAAGGTGTTTTGAATTTGGTATCAAGGTATGAGAATTTAGAAAAGAGAAGGAAAAAGGGTTGTCCACGATTGTGGTGCTAATCCCATGACCGTGGACAGATGCATTAGGTTCTGTCACGATTGTGGGAAGGTACCCCATGATCGTGGGAAAGATTTTAACGTGGTGATCTCAGTTTCTTACAAATTTATTCCAAAGGATCCAAACAATGCATTATAGGAATGAATGAATGGAAATTAGGAATTATATGAATACTTGTAATGCTAGAAAAGAGTTAGTAAATGTATGGTTAATAAGTTATGCATAATAAAGTGTCCTTAAGGTATTAACCTAATTGTAAACAAGCTATGTACAAGCTATGATGTTTGAATGACCAAGAATTTTGAACAACGATACATACCTGAAAAGTCCATTGAGCACGCATTGAAACATTATATATATATATATATATATACATCCATGTGAATGATTGAATAATCATATGATTGAAAAATTAATGATGTGTGAAATATGTGTGTATTGCATGAAGATAGATACACAAGAGTGATTGTCGGATCTTCAACGCAATAGCTAATCTGGAGCATACTATGACTTAACCTAGATACTATAATTAAATAGTTTATGTTTAGCCTCTGATAATGAACTATTATTGATATAATTGTGATAATTCTGAACTTTGATGGTCTGAGGAGCTTGTTAATCAGGATTGTATTAGAAGTGCTATCGATTTGTATGTGAATATGGAATATGAGAAATTGGATGTTTAATGTCGAACTAGATCCAATGAATTGCTGAACTAGATATGATGAATTGATACGTGTGAAAAATGCACACAAGAATGAAAGGTAAATGAATATGGCATATGGCATCATACATTAAATTGAAATGTATGATCAGATAAAGGATTTATGACTGGAGTGACCAATCAAAAAAAAGCTTAAACTCATAAATGTAAATGTAGAGCCACTGGTTCTATTATTAATGAGCCCAATATCTATAAGGGATACGAGATAGTATCTGAAATGAGCCTAATATCCACAAGAGATATGGGATAGTAAATAGGGGATCAGTCATAGTAAATAAAAATGAATGGAATCACATATGCATTTTATATATACTTCCTTATGTATCATATGATTGATTGATTTGAGTAATTGAAATGTTTGAAATATAATTGAAAGGGTGTTGAGAATGTTTTATGATATGATATGTTAATTTACCTGATATATTTATGCAAGTATGGTTTTTGATTAGGCATAAATGAAATATGAAGCAATATGTATAACTTCTTGAATTGGAATATATCTTATCTCTGTAAATTGGACTTAAGTGAATACATCGATGATGGTTCCTTCACTGAGTTCGTAAAACTCAACAAAATTGCAATGTTGTCTTTCAATTTTAGGGATATCTAGTTAGACTAATTGGAGTATAGCCATTGTAATCAGATAGGGGTCAGTGGTCAGCATCAATTTGCCTCTGTACATGTCTTTAGTTTAATTGTATTAAGAATTGTATTCTGCAACTATTATACGTGTATATGAATTGCAAATTGTAATGACATTTATGACTAAATATGTTTGTAAATGAAATGGGCCTAATGATTAATGAGTGCTGAAAACATGTTTGATGTTACAAAATTTTGCATTGAGTTAACTGACTGTCTTAACGTGCCATCCTTGTAGAGTATGTTCTCGAAATATCATCAATTCGTTTGGGCATATGCTCTATGAGAGTGGTGTGTTACACTTTCCTAACATGTATTTAGGCTTGAATGAGGCTTAAAATGAACCTAGTTTGATGCTTAATTAGTCGATAAAGAGGTTGATATGTTTAGGTTTAGTAATTTAGGTTATAACTTAAGAATGGACTGATGAGATGATGTGAATCAAGTAAGATTGAATGAGAATTTTGATATTATGTGATCATATAATGTTAGAAGAACAACGGTGAAGGATTGATTTATGAAATTGGAATAATCAAGTGTTCTTAAGGTGTAAACCTAAGCTTAAATTAGACATATACAAGTGATAATGTTTGAATGATCAAGACATATGATTTTGGAACACATATCGAGGAAAGTCATTAAGCATGCATTGTATATAACACATATACATATGTATATGATTTAATGCTTATGTGGTTAAGCAAACTATTAATGTGTAAATGTGTGCATATTGCATTGTATAATAGCACAAATAAAATGCCAGCATCCAAACATTATCGAGCCATCGACGCAATAGCTATATGGAGTTTACTGTGAGTAACCTAGATATTTCTCACTAGGATTAATTGTAATTGCTTAAATTTCAATTATTGAATTGATATTTATAATGCGACTGCTCTAGCATGCCGCTTGCATAAGCTATATGCTCGAATGTCCTCGAGATGTTCGAGTATGTGACTAGTGAAAGTGGGGTATTATATTTTTTATATCAGATCATGGTTTGGCACCCATAGGGGATAGATATAAGCATATAGACATGATATATAGTGAGAGACTCGAATATTAATTGTAATTATTGCTTATTATAGGTCATCCACTATAGGTGGTCAAGATGGAGAATCAGCTAACCTAGAGTCTGTAAGAGCCAATAGAGCTTCCTGTACCTTGATCCGAACAAATGCCTCCAAGAATCCTAGAGAGGAGAGAAAGGAGGTATGATAAACTTAAAAATGGGCTATAGACTTCTACGAAAGTACAGACTCTGCTGAGACTAAAGGATGGTTATAGAGGACCGAAAGAGTGTTCGATTAGAATCAAACAATGGAGAAGATTTACATTTCATGTTTTTTTATACATATCTATGTATGCATATGACATTATGTGATTTTCAGGTAGTCATGGTGTCGAAATCATGATTTCGACACTTATGTTGCATCCACATGCATGTGATGCATGCAACCAAGGCTAACCTAACATTTGGATCTTCATTAGATAGCCCATAGAATTGCACACTATTCTGAAGTATGTTGAAGGGTGTCGGCTTGATCTTAAAATTATTAGTCTGAACTACTAGCCTCATAACTCTTTAAGGACTAAATCCTAGCCTTATAAAGTCTATTATTGTCCTCTCAAGTCCTCCTTTCTCTCCTTCTTCATCCATATTCTTTGTATACTATCTTGATGCTTCACTCTTTTTAACTCTCGTTCGTGTCCTGTGATATTAGGAAACTCATTGTTACTAATTTCTGTCAAACTTTACGTGCTCCTTATGTTCATACACCTGCAAATACACAAGGAAAAGTATCAAAAACTCTTAAATCAGAGTAATCTAAGGTAAACAAGATGCTAAATAGACAATCTCTAGAAACAATGTTGATTGCAAAGCAGTTTACTTGTTTTACGCTAAAAAACTGCAAGAATATGGGTCATGATTTGTAGTTAAAGAGAGGATATCAATCCCACAAGGATTGTGCTTAGTCACCACTTAATTCAGATCAATCTTTGCTTAAGACTCGAAATTGTTTTGTGGAAATAAACTAGAAAATAAATTAAAATTAAACGACTAACAATGAATAATTTATAGTACTAAAATGCAGAAAATTGGAATTTAAGATTTCAACAACTAGAGATCACTTTTTTCCTATGTTGTCTCCCTCCTATTTTATTAAATGAATTGTGTCTCACCTAAGATATCCAAATGTATTAAATATCATCTTTCAAGGTGTAATTAATTGTCCCTAATCAAATTAAATGAAGATGATTAAGCAATCTCTCAATTTACCAAATCACCCCACCAATTTAACTAGTTACTAAGTTATCCTATAGATGATCAATTAAATTAGCCAAGATCTCTCTTTCAACTAATCAATTAACGTGATCTCTCGAATGTCTTCTCTCATTGTACGATCCTACACAAATTACCTTACTCAATCTCTCGGTCTATTGCAAAGTATAAATGTATTCAACATTCATTGAAGACATATTTCATTCAAATCAATCAAATAAGAGTTTAATAAGATAGTTCAAAAGTAATCCCTAAAAGTAAATCAGCCACTTATGGTGTCTATAACATCCCCAACAATTGAATATTCCATCATACAATGACTAAAAGAGATAAAACAACTAAAAGTTAAATAAAAAGAACTTCTCTTCTTCTTAGCCAAAATATGGAAATTGCAGTGTTGGTAAGCTCTTTTCCTAATTGTAATTGATGATCCTTGAATCTCCATCTTCCTCAAGACTCCAAACCTGGGTTTTCCACTCAAGAATGCTATTCTACATAGAAGTCTCACATTCTTTTTCGTCCATATGAGTTTATTATCTTATATAGTCCATCAAACCTAAAAATTAAGTAAACCCTGCATATGTTCTCATATTAGACACCCCACGATTGTGGAAATTGACATGATGTCCATAATCGTGGGTTCTTGCATTAGAATGCTTCCTCTTCTCTTCTCCTCTTTTAGTCTCTAGCTCAATCTCAAAGTTGCTCAATCTTCATTCCTACATCAAAATAATCAATTCTTACCCTAAATTAACATCAAACATAAAAGAACAACAATAAAGATCAAACTAAACAAGAACATACAAAAATATAACAATAATAAACTATTATGAAAGAAACACATGCCAAATACCTAGACAAACACACACTAATGCAAAACTATCAAATATATACCTAAATAGGAAAATGAAAGAATTCCTAGATTTGAAGCAAGGTAGTCTTATAGTGGTTGAGTATGAGATAAGATTTAATGAGTTGTTGGTATATGCTACTGTATTGATTCCTACAGAGGAGGAAAAATGTAGATGGTTCGAAGATGGACTAAATAAGGAGATAAGGATGAGGTTAGCTATTACGAATCTAAGCAATTTCACTAAGCTGAGAGCAGCCTTGATCTGAATTGAATAGTTGTTAAAAGATGGTCAAGGAGAATATAGACAGGAGTTCCTAATAAAGAGACCTGGTGAGTCTCATGGCAACTCTAGCAGAAGGTTCAGTAAATGCCAGAATAGATCTTTTTGACTACCGACTATATCGAGACAGTCAGGATATAGATAGAGGGGTAGTTTTGTATAAGCTGGTAGTGGTAGAGGTACAGTATTTGGGCAAATGTCTAATTGTGAACACTATGGTAAGAAGCATAGTGGGGAATGTTGGAAGCTGTCAGGAGCTTTCCTTCAATGTGGCTCCTTTAAACATCAAATTAAAGATTGTCTTGTAGTTTTCAAAGCATAGTTTGGAATGAGAGGAGGAACAATGATTAAGATAACTATCTAATAGAGCAGAGCTAGTGGATCTAGATAGCGAGGCTAAGGTACAAGCAAAGTGAGTTCAGTTCGTCCTACTATCAAGACTAAGGTGCAGAGTAATCAACCGTAGTCTTAGGCCAGAATTTATGCCATCACCAGACAGGAGGCTTAGAACTTCGTAAATGTGGTAGCAGGTGTGTTAAATTTTTTTCAATTTGAAGCATTTGCATTGGTAGATCGAGGATCTATACATTCTTTTATCGCACCACATATAACATCTAAACTGTATTGTGATAGAGAAATGTTAAAATGTGGATTAGAGGTGAGTACATCGATAGGTAGTACTACAGTGATAGGAGAAGTGTGTAAAGAGCTTATAGTTCGACTTGATCAAATAGAGTTAATGTTGGACCCCAATTTTTTTATTTTATTTATTTATCTATTTATTCATTGATTTATTTTATTTATTTTCTTAGAATTTAGTAATTAATTTATCAAGCATAAATAAAAATTAGGATTATTAATTAAAGATGTTAGAATTAAATTAGTGAAATGGTCATAAGAGATAAAAGAAGGGGCATTACATTAAAAGAATGGCAAAACTGGAAGAACAAGACAAATGAAGGGTAAAATTGGAAAAAATAGACAAAATGTAGTCTTAAATAAGAAAGAAGAAGAAGAAAATCATGAGAGAGAGAAAGAAGAAGGAAAAACATGGGAAAGAAGAGAAAGAAGAAGAAGAATAGTGGAAGCTAGGAGAAAGAAGAAGGAAGAGAAATCAACTTATTTTAGGTAAGCTTCATCTTTTCTTCTTGTTTTGATAGAAAAACACAAGGCGTTAAAGAGAGAAATGGGTTAGTGTTGGAAGAAAGAAGAGAAGAAGAGAAACCCATTTGATTTTTCATGGATTTCTAAATTAGGTTTTAGTTTTCTAGCCTAGATATAGTATGGGTAAGTTAAGTCTAGGCTCGATTTTTTTATTTATTCTTGATTATTGAACCTTTATAAATTTCCTTTTGAATGTGGGTTGAATGAGAAATTGGTTTGTTTTAGGAAATCAAGAAAACCCTATCCAAGAGCAAGAGAAAAGGCACAATTAAGTTGGATTTTCCAAACGAATTAGGTGGGCAATATGTTTATAGTTATTGTTGAGATGTGCAAATTGCTTACTTGTGTGTATGTGTGCTTAATTGCTTGAATTTCACTCATTATGAACGTTGGAAAATGTACTATGATGTATTCTCATGTCATACCTTGAAAGATGCTATGACATTAAGATGCATGAAAGTCTGAACATGTGATGAAATCAATTAAGCATAAGAATTTGTTTATGTTTGGGCAAGAAAAAAAGTATTTCGTTCATCACATGCACATTATTAAGTCAAGAAGACTTCACTTCTTCTATTGATTTTGATGAAAGTCAAATAATAATAATAATAATAATAATAATAATAATAATAATAATAATAATAGAAGTATGTGAACTGTTTTGATGAATTTTTTAAGTACGTAGATAAATATAAGTGGCACAAATCATCAAATCAAGACGATACTTAAGTAAAAGCTAAATAACGATCAGACGAAGTGATCAAGTCTAAGACATCAGACAAAGCATGCGAATCTAAGCTAATCTATGTAATTGAAGAATATGCTAGAACGTCAGTTAGTTGGAGTTAGTTACAGGACTTAACTAATAACAAACTTTAGAAGACTCTACAAGCAAATTTCTCAAGAAGTCTCAAAAAGACCGTTGGCGATTTAAGTTATAAATATTAGTTATATCATAGACTTCAATAAGAATTTTGAATGTACGAAAATGCTTACAGAAATTCTGGGCTCAAGTGCTTATGCTGTGAAAAATATTCTGAGATAAAAAGAAAGAAAGAAAGAGAGCAAATACATCTGTAACGTGAGTGTGAAAGCTCAAACAATATCTTTTCGAGAGAAAG
>JANZXR010095007.1:0-10239 GCA_027575705.1 Erythroxylum echinodendron
TGCAAAAATTCACTATTTCCTATTCATGTGCATATATGAATGCATGAATATGTCAATACACTGTTGAACACTCCTAAGCTGATCCAATTTACCAAAATACCCTTCCCATTGGTGAGGGGATGTTACAATAGTAGTTGACTATCGATAATGGCACTATTAAATGAATCTAGAATCACATATGTTTTAAAGAATAAAGTAGGACGTTACTTTAATCTTAAAACATACAATTAAGCATTCGTTTATTATGGACCACAATCTTGATCAGTGGTAAACTCATATGTGTTTCATTATAACTCTTAATATGATCTGAATGGATTTTTATAGAGTATCAATCTAGTGTCTGGATATTGGAATTATTAATTGAAACATGTATCAGGGAACAGTCACTCAAATAAAGTGTTTATAGTGATATCATCACTTCTAGACATTTTATGGAGATTGGTGATTAAACTGACGCCAGCAGTTTGATGGACTAGCTACCCATTAAGTCTTAACACAAAGATGAGATCTTATGTTTTAATCACCATATAAAGTAAAACGGGAGATCTAGAAGGAAAAATCAACTTAAAGGAAAAATGGTAATTTTATCCTTTAATGTGTGGATGGCTATAATATAGTTCATATTAGAGTTTGCAATTAGACATCTTATTTGAAACATATGTTCTCATAATATTTAGTAATTCAAAAGTTGAACTAATTTTCTTTAGTGGAATGACATTTAGTTAACAAGCTGGAATTATTTCTAATGAGAATAAATTAATTCTGGGCTTATTGAAGCTTGAATTAAATAAGTCCAATTAGGTTCCCATTTGACTTCTAGGAAGGTTATTAAGCAAAGTAAGAAATAAAAATAAATATTTTAAAGCCTATGATTGAATGTTGGGCTTACTTTAATTAGAAGCCTAAATGAACATTTAGAAGTGGGCTAGGCTTTGGTTTAATTTGATTAATTAGATTAATCAAATTAAATTAAAGTTATTAATGATAAAAGGAGGTGGTTTTTTCGTTTGAATAGGCTAAATGTGTAGCTACATTTTAGATGCTTTTTAACATGCTTTAGCATCATTAAATGGAGTTATAAACTTATCATTAAATGGTTTAATAGTTGTCTTTTAATGATAACATGTAACCATTTAGCATTTATTGGATTAAAGAAGAAAAAGGTGCATTTAATGGACCCTCTTCCTTCTTTTATCACAAAATAAAAAATGAGATGTATCATTTTAGGTTTTTGGTCTTTTCATATAGCCATTTTAAAACAAATGAGAAGAGTCTCATTTATTGGTTTCTTTATGATTGATTAAGGAAGGATGTGATGCATTGGATGCACTTCACTTCTTTCTTTGAGGCTTAATCGAAATTGAGAGAGAGAATACAAGGTGTTGTTGAATTTTTATCTCTCTCTCTCCTATTTTGCATGAGATAACCGAAATTGGCATGAGAGGTGTATCATCTTTAAGGCAAAATCTTTTTATGTTTTCTTCTCCTTTCCCACCAAAGGATCTTGTTAACGAAGTTATCTAAGGAGAAAAAGTGGTAAATCAGATTGGTCAAGGATATAATAACAAGAAGAGGATACATCACTTAGGAAAGGATACATTGCCAAGGATAGGATAACACAGGGATGAGTTAAAGCTGTAGCAAAGAAGTTAGTCTAATTCAACCATCCTGTTCTTATGTTAAATATTTTCCTTATACTGCATCATTTATGGCTTGGCATATTGATTTAGTATATTGCTTCCACTGAAATTTGATTTCTAATTAAAAAAAGTTTTGAAATCTACTATTTTAGCCAAATCTTTTATGCTTAAGTTTTCGATCTAACAACCTCTAGAACTAAAGGAATTGAAGACCCAGTTACAGGAGTTATTGGAAAAGGGTTTTATTAGACCCAGTGTGTCAGCTTGGGGAGCTCCAGTATTGTTTATAAAACAGAAGGATGGGACTCTGAGATTATGTATTGATTAGCGGTAATTAAATTAGGTAACAGTTAATAATAAGGATCCGTTGTCGAGGATTGATGATTTGCTTAATCAGTTACAGGGAACTAAGGTATTCACAAAGTTAGATTTGAGATCGGGATATTATCAGTTGAAAATAACTGAGGCTAATGTACCAAACAGTGCATTTAGAACAAGATATGGGCACTTTAAGTTTTTAGTGATGCCGTTTGGATTTACTAATGCCCTGACAGCTTTTATGGCCTTGATGAATAAGCTATTTTAACCTTTTTTAGATCACTTTGTGATTATGTTTATTGATGATATTTTGGTGTATTTGAAGGGTAGAGAGGAACATGTAGAACATCTGAGGTTGGTATTACAGATAATGAGGGAGAAATAGTTGTATGCCAAGTTCAGTAAATGTGAATTTTGGCTTGATGAAGTAGTATTCTTAGGTCATATTATCGAGGTTGCCCAACCTAGTTTAATTAAGTTCATTAAATGTTGAATTGAAATTGAGGCAAGAAGAAGCATTGATAGCCATACTAAAGTTGAGACTGATGTTGCATTATCGAATTAGAATAGCTCAAAGAAAAGATCCTAAAATGGTGAAACTCATTGAGAAGATTAAGATGAATACAGATTCTAAATTTAAATTGAGAGATGAAACATTGTAGTTAAAACAAAGGTTGTGTGTGCCTAATGTGAGTGAATTAAGAAAGGAAATTCTAGAGGAAGCACATGTAGTAGCTTATACTTTGTAACTTGGTACTACTAAGATGTATAACACGTTGAAGTGACATGTTTGGTAGCTAGGGATGAAAAAGCAAGTGGCTGAATATGTGGCTAAGTGTTTGACTTGCTAACAGATCAAAGTAGAGCATCAAGCTCCAATTGGTATGCTACAATCATTGCCTATTATAGAGTGGAAATAGAAGAGAATCACGATGGATTTTATTATGGGCTTATCGAGGACTCCGAGGCAACGTGATGCCATTTGGGTCATTGTTGCTAGATATACCAGGTCGACTCATTTCTTACCAGTGAGAGAGAATAACTCACTAAATCAGTTAGCTCAGAGATATGTGAATGACGTAGAGATTATATGGGGTTCTAGTGTCCATTGTGTCAGACAGAGATCCCAGATTTATCTCGAGAATTTTAGGTAGCTTACAGACAGCTTTGGGTATGAGGTTGAACTTTAGTACTGTATTTCATCCTCAAACAGATGGGCAGAGTGAGAGGACAATCAAGACTATTGAGAATATACTTAGAGCATGAGTTTCAAGGAGCTTAGGATTAGTACATAACTTTGATTAAATTTGCTTATAATAACCACTACCACAACAGTATTGAAATGATACCTTATGAGGCATTGTATGGTAGAAAATGTCGATCGCCTTTATATTAGGATGAGAAAGGTTTGAGAATGATAGAATGCCCAAAATTGATACAAGATATTGTGGATAAGATAAAATTGATCCGAAATTGAATAAAAGCATCACAAGATAGACAAAAGAGTTATGTCAATCAGCATAGAAAGGATATGGAATATAGTGTGGAAGACAAAGTATTTCTCAGAGTCTCGCTTTGGCAAAGAGTGTTGAGATTTGGCAAGAAGGGCAAGTTGAGCCCTAGGTACATTGATCCTTATGAGATTATAGAGAGGGTAGGACCATTGGTATACAGATTAGCCTTACCGAGTGAAATGTCTCAAATACACAATGTTTTTCATATGAGCATGGTTAGGAGGTATAGATCTGATCTGATGCATGTATTACTGGCTCAAGAGATTGAAATTGCTAGTAATCTGAGTTATCTTGAGGAGCCAGTTAAGAAGTGAGATATCAAACATAACAGTTGAGGAATCAAGAAATTCCATTAGTGAAAGTCCTATGGAAAAATCACTCGAGTGCAAAAGCAACTTGGGAAGTAGAAGAGCATTTGAGAAACCAATATCCCCACATGTTTTATGAATTAGGTAAGAATTTCGAGGACAAAATTTCCGAAGGAGGGGAGAATTATAACATCGCACTATCCTATAATTAGGGTTAAAACCCTAGGATACTATATATGAGAGTTTATTGAGAATTTAGAAGTGCATTTCAAGCATTATATGGCCTACACATGCACATCAATAATGTTGTCACTCATGAAAATAATTGTACATGCATTCATTGACATTTTCTGGGTATAAGTGATTTTAATGTGATTAAAGTATGAATTATGGATTAATTGTCTTGAAAATTCAATTGGTATGTATTAGAATTATTTTCGCATTTTTTGGAGACATTTTGGATATTTTGGAAATTTATCAAAAATTTGGAGTATTTTTAGACTAGGAAAAATATAGAAATAAGAGACAAATAGAATTATTGACAAATGGACTAATTATGGAGTGATAAATGGATAATTTAATGTGTGACATGTAGACCAATAGCTAAGTGACATTTGGTAGCTTCATATAATGACAAATGCAAGAAATGCATTAGAGACATGGGGCAAAGCCAAGTTAAGCCACATAAGTCACATTTTTGTTAGGCAAGGAAGATTCCGCAACTCTTTTCTTTGGTTTCACCGAAATCATCTAAACCCTTCTTGCTTTTCCATCATCGAAACACCATCTTTGTTCATTTTTATGTATGGGATTTTGGTTAATGCTATCTCTCTATTTTTGTCCATCCACCAAAATCTCTTCTAACCACTCTCAACTGTTGGAAATTTTGTGAATCAAGTAACTGATGCTTTAAGTTGTATAGGTAGTGTAAATGACATTTTGATGATGTTTTAATCTTTGTAAATGGATGTGTGCATAAGTAGTGTAGGAAGATAAATGAATGCATTCATGAGTGGTGTTATAGGAAGAAGAGTTTCAGTGATACAAGGAAACCAAAAATGTGCAGAAAGTGTTATATGAAGTGTGTTGGAGTGTGTTATATACAATGTTTTACTAAACATACATATGTATTTTGGTCATAACTTGATTTGTTAGTGTCCAAATTGGATGAAATTTGATTTGGAGTAAAATAGAGAGATTTGGCTATATTGTTCTTGAAGGAATCAAATTTGAAATATGTCCTTATGAGTTTTGAAATTTGGATTGAAGTTAAGAATTTTGTTTTATCTAGGTATGAAAATAGCCCGTAGATTTTTGACAATAACATGTATGATACTGAACCAAAATGCATGAAATTGATTTCATTAGACACTTAAGACATTGTGGAACGTTTTATTAGGGGAAGGTGTTATCTAAATACCTTATTGTTTAGGTCGTAATGGTCATACAAATTTGACCTGAAATCTTCTTAAGAAAATCTGAAGAAATACGGAACATGTGATATGGAAAAATATGGAATAGGTATTGTTTTGGGGTTTATGAATAATCATAAAATTTTGAACTGTGTATTGATGTTACTAAAATAAACTGAAGTAAAAATGAAGAGGTCATCAACTATAAATAATATAATTTTGATACTGAAGTGCTTGATAAAATGGATATCATGCTATGGAAAAGGTTAGATTTCATGAATGATATTATGTAGTTAAAGAGATTTAATCAATTGATTAGAGTTTGATAATTTCATGAAAAAAAATTGTATGGAACGATGAAGTGTTTGTGGTAAAGTAATCTAGAAAATTGGAGTGGTGGTGTTAAAATGTAAGTGAGTTTCGAACAAACAGAAGAAAGGAGGAAGAAAACACAACAGGGCACGATCGTCCATCTTCACGATCGTGATTCTACTAAAAAATGATGGAAGTCGCGATTGTGCATCTTCACAATCCTAACTCTGTAAAGAAGAAGGATTTGCACAATTGCGACCCGAGAGGCTTTATCAAAGGGTGTTGTTTGGATGTTTTTCAACCTAATTCAAGTAGGGATGTTACCATATGAGACATGTCAGTTTAAATGAGCTCTTAAATGTTGATGTTTAATGAAGGGATTAAAGTGAAAAAAAGGGTATTAAGGATGAAAAGAATGTTTTGAAGGTGTTGTAAATTGTTTATGAAGAGTATTAAAGAAACATACCCGAGAAATTGTCATTGAACATACATGATACATAATAATGACTAATTATTCTTATGAAAATGCATATGAGTGACATATAAATGTATATGATTGCATATAGAGGAGCACATCGAACGATGGCTTCCAAACATTAGCGGGACTTCAAGGAAATAAGCTAAAGGGAGCATTTGTGAGTCAACCGAAAGGATTGATTGATTGATTTTATTTAACTTCTAATTATTGAACTGTTTGTGATCTGTATGTGAAGTTTGGGCTTTAAAGGTTTGAGGAGTTTGATATTCGGGAATGTATTGGAAGTGTTCTTTTTGTATCTAAAATTTGAAAGATATTTGTTTGCAACTAATTTCTGAATACTCAATGAAAGTTTAATGTCAGACTGAGGTTCGATGAATATAAGATTCTATCTGTGCTTCACAAGTGGATGCTATTCGTGGCATATTTTGTTATTTGATGTATTTCATAGAATGCATGTTCAGATAAAGGCGTTGTGATCAGAGTAGTTAGTTTGAAAGAGTTATAAGCTTAGAATTCTGCATGTAGAGCATTGGTCTATGATTTCTGTATCTGACTGAGCCCAATGGGCCAGCTGCTGTATTTGTAACTAAAAGGCACTTGATCACAGCAAATAATAACGAATCTAGAGTCTCATATGTATCTGCATTTGTATATTTATGATTATGAAATATATTCTTGTGAAATCTCCTCTAAATTTGTAATGTTAAAGTGATATGCCATGATAATGTGATTGATTGGGTTGTACAAGTTTTGAAAGAATGTATGTGATGTGTATGACATCCATTATGTCTTATTGTGATGGAAAATGTTGTGAATTTGGTTAGTTCTATGATATTTGTGTGTTTGCCTGGAGTGAGATCATTTATGATGGTTCGCTCATTGAGTCCACAAAACTCAACCAAATTGCAATGTTAATATTTTCAGGTACAAGACAAGAGACCTAGATCTTTAAGATCTTCTAGAAGAACATAGTGGATAAAAATATGGCTCAAATGTTTGTCAGCTGGCATTTGAAGAGTTGCAGTTATTTTTAAGTAGTTTACATATGTCATGTAGGAATTATATATAAAGGTTGTAAATATTAGTTTTAATGTCTTTTATGTAATCCTTTATGAATGAAATGAAGTGATGAGGTTTTTAAGTATTATATTCTCTTTATGATGCCATTTAAGAGATTAGGTTTGATCAAGCATACCATTGTCATAGGATGTGTACTTGAATATCCTCTGGATGATCCGGTATGTACTCATGGTAGTGGGATGCGACATATAAGGTGCTAAACTTCATCTTTCCAGTTTCATGGAGATATCAAGGCCAATAAGCTCAATTGGTTATTTATTAATCTAGTGATGTGGTTTTTAACTTTCTTTTGGAATTGATTATATTATTTTATGGTTATTGTTCCTATATTTATGTATAACTGATTTAGATATTCCAAATAAATTATTTATATATGAACTCATTGTTAGAATCTATATTACAATACGTAATTATTGTGGTAAACTAATGGTTAAGAATTAGTAGAAATAACATAATATAGGTTAAATGACCTGAGCTTATATGGTTGTTGCTTAGATTAACATTTTTTCCAATTACATAATGCGATTGTCACTCTAAATATAAAGATCTCATTCTAGGTTATCTGATTAGTAAACCTAATTAAAGAGTTTAATTTGATTAGATTTAATCTAAGGGAAAACTGAGATTAACAGAGGTTGTTGTTAATTTATGGTTGATAGTGCTAGAGAAGTGCTCTAAAGGCAATCATCATTAGCACTTATTATACAAATCTTTTGATGATTAATAAAGACATTTTTCATTGTTTCAATGTTCATACGTTTATGGATTTGATGTTGATCTTAATTTGATTAATGAAGTCCTTGATACAAAATATAGCATGGAGGAAATCATGATGAGATCATGATAATGAGATTCCTATTATGCGTAATTACGTTAGTATCCCTAGTCATAGTGTCGGGACCCCTTTTCGGACCCCAACTTTCATACAAAACATCATAATACTTGAGCTATTTCTAATAGTGAACACTTTAATCATTATCGGTTCATCTTCTTGCTCTGATATTATAAGGTGTCGGACCCTATTTTTGAAGCCCGACGATCGCATTCGGATAACATACGTTTACTAACTATACTTGCATTCAAAACTCCCCCTCTTAAAGCTCAACTCTGCTCTTCTAATAGTCGACTAATACAATGATAGTCCACTAGTTCATTTATCCATTTCAACCTTAATATCTCGAGGAACAGTGTTGGTGAGTCCCTAATTTTACACATATACTTGCTTCGGGGATATTGGCATAACTTTTTCTATATGCATCCAATTTAAGGTTTCTTTAGATAGTTTGAAAGAGGGCTTCAAAAGCTACAAATTTCATGAAGACCTCAAAGACCAATTGTGTCTTTTGAATGGTCGAAAATAGGGCAGAAGATAAATTATGAACAGTAATACAGAAGAAGTTATAAACAGTAACACAGACGAAGTCGTTGAATAGTAAGAAAGACAAAGTCTGTGAACAATAACACAGACAATGTCTGTGGACAGTAACACAGAGGAATCTATGTACAGTAATATAGACGAATCTGTGTACAGTAATACAGACGATACTCTTCAACTAATATAACTTCTTAATTCCTTCTCATTATCCTCTGTGGTTGGCCTATGATCTGTGTTCTATCCTCTGTAGTTGACTTTCATCTTCTGTGTTGACCACTTATCGTCTGTGGTCTATCCTCTGTGTTCTATCCTCTATAGTTGACTTTTATCTTTTGTGTTGACCATTTATCGTCTGTGGTCTATCCTCTATGTTCTATTTTCTATGTGATGACGTGTCCTCTGTGTTCTGACGTCATCACAGTTGATACTTCTACTCTTTATTCATCCTTTCCTATGTGTTCTAACGTCAGCACAGAGGATACTTATACTCTTTATTCATCCTTCTCTCTATGTTCTGATGTTAGCATAGAGGATACTTCTACTCTTTATTCCTCCTTCCCTCTGTGTTCTAACGTCAGCACAGAGGATACTTCTACTCTTTATTCATCCTTTCCTTAGTGTTCTGACGTCAGCACAGAGGATACTTCTACTCTTTATTCATCCTTTCCTCTGTGTTCTGACGTCAGCATAGAGGATACTTCTACTTCTAAGTTTCTCTTGTCTCTGTGTTGTGACGTCATCACAGACAATATTCTTCCTCTGTATTTTTCCTTTGCATCTACCTTATTTAATGCAACCATCAACCTTCTCAACCACTCTCATTCATTCAGAACTCAGGTCGAAAATACTCAAACATAAACATCAACAGCTTATGAAAATCCTCAAAATCATTTGATCAACACATGCAACGTAAAACTTAACAGTGATCATAATCATGCGCAGAATTATAAATATATTTCATTCATCCCCAAATGAATATTTGTTTTACAAGGCTTTAATAACCTTACAAGTCATAATACATCAGTTCACTTAAACCAATAAAACTTGAAAGGTGGATAAAGCCTTAAGTTCTCAAAAATTAATCTTAAGATTACAAAAGAAAATATGAAGACTAGGGTGCTGCCCTGTCTCTTGACTTATTCACTTTCTTGTTCTTCACCTGAATTGGACAGAATTTGGAGGGGGTGAGCTTAAAGCTCGTGGGTAACAGGTTTATAACTTAGAAACAAGCAGAAAACCTTTTTGCACAATTAAAACATGTTCAGTTACAAATCATGCATGCATTCATCTTGTCAAACAAATCATGAGCACATCAGAATGGTTTGGGTGGATCCAAAACAGAATGTACTACATATTTCCCTTAAGGGTCCTGTGTAGCCCTGAATAGAACATACTATCGCAATTCCAATTTATGGTCTTGCGTAGCCGTGAACCTATGGAAGTCCACGAAGGAGCTCTATGCCACTAGCGGGCAGGTAGGAGAAGCCTTTAGGCAAGTTCACTTGACTTAACTTAGGGGACCACCACAAACTCACATAACGCATATATTTCATGATCTTAAATGCTTACTTCCCAAAATGGCAATTCTTAGAAACTTACTTTTCATATCCGAAAACATGGTTTCATAAATTTACAACTTTTTGAAGAAAAACATTTTTGTTTTTAAAACATGCAGCAACATATAACACGTTTTGCTACTCCAAACAAAGAACAAACGAATGCACATTAAAAGAAAACGTTTATGGCTTATTGCTTCATCATAAAACTGTAACCCACCTTAAAAATCCTTGTTTGCTTAG
>JANZXR010095088.1:0-10233 GCA_027575705.1 Erythroxylum echinodendron
ATGGTTTAAATAATGAAATAACTAAGATTGTGACACTTGTCACACTCTCATTGGTTTCCTAAATTTTCTTCCAATTCAATTTCAATTTCTCTCCAATTTCTAATGGCTCAATTTCAAAAATTCCTAATTTCATATGTCTGAATTTCCAGTGCCATTGGACAGTAAATTTCACTACCGGATGACCCCTATTCTGTCACTTGACAATTTTTCAGGTCCAAAATTGACTCCGAAAAATTCCTGAAAAATTCCTATAATTTTCTAAAATTTGGAAAACCCCTATGAACCTCTCCTATACCAATTCTCATTCACACAAGACACATTTTCTATAAAACACATTTATTTACATTTAAACCGGGAAAATGTCATAAATGCATGTACAAACATTCACATGTGCAAAAATTCACTATTCACAAATGCATGAGCTTGATATGTGTTTTTGCCAAATTTCTCCGATTGCTCTCACGTGTATCAATTTCTATAATTCAACCCGTTATATGAAAACGGGATGTTACAGAATTAGAGTGTGAGACTACTTAGTCACATGAATTACAACATATTAGAATTAATTTGGTGCATTTAGAATATGACGTCATTCATATGTATAATATGAGCATGCACATATAACTGTTGATTTAGATGAATTGTACTCAATTGACATGTTCTGGGGTATGAAAGTTTCTAAATAATTGTGACATGATTGTGCATTTCTAATGTCTTGTATTTTGATTTGCCAATAAAAAGAATTGAGGGATTATAGTTGGTAATTTGGGGGTAATTATTACAATTGGGAGATTCATGGATTAAAATATGCATTTAGATTAGAAAAAATTTAAAGTGGCAAGACATATTGACATGTGGAAATTTAGGATGACTAAGCCTATAAAATGAATGACATATGGCATTAGAGTTTAATGACAAATGGATTAGGGAATTGAGTGACAAATGGCCTAGGAACTAAGTGACATTTAGCAGCCTAAAGAGAGGAAATTTAGCTAGCCTAAACACTTGACAAGTGTCCTAAACCCATCCTACACTCACTCCATATGACACACAGATGACAAGGCCTCTTCATTTGTTATTTTCTGCTGAAAACACTTGCCTTATTCTTCCTCTAACTACCAAAAGCTTGCTTCTCCCTCATATCTTTATGTTTCTACCAAAATTCTGTTCAATTTCCACACCAAAATCTAAGCAAAATCCTTCATAAAGATAGCTATAGAAGTAGAACATTGTTGTATTTGCTATTATCTTCTAGTCTTTGTTGAAGCCATCCTACTCCCACTTTGTTCCTGAGATCATACTGCATTCATGTGAGGCAAAGTAGGCTTGATACATTGAGGTGGAATTTGAGTTGTACAAGTAAGTGAAATACTGATCTTTGTGGCATATGTTATTAGAATTTTATGATGATTGAATTGGGAGGGATTGAATGTAGTGTTGTTATGGAAGTTATGCTAGAAAATGATGGATGAATTGGTTACTTTTCTTTTTTTATGCATGAAAACCATAGTTTATAAGATTTTATATAGATGATTTTAGTTAGGATTTAAAGTATAAATGAAGATGAATCCATGCTAAAGATAGGTGTTATTGAAGTGTTTTCAAATCTGTAAAAGTTAGGACTACATGTATGATGGTACAAAGTGAATGATAATGAAACAAATGAGTAGATTTTGGTGAGATTTAATTTAACCAATATGAGAACTAAACTAATATGAGATGAAGTAGCTATATAGGACAAGAATCTAGAAAAAATTCAAGAGGCAGTGATGTTTTTAAGTATGTGAAATTCGTGGAGAAATGAGGGAAGAAAGATAGTGCACAATCGTGGCCTAATTACGTGCCTTCTGTTATGATTGTGGCAAGGTTCCCCACAATCGTGGGCCTAGTTCTAAATTATTAATGCTTTAAGTAGTTATTGAATTAAATGGGAAAAGGTCACTCTAAATTTGTGTATTTGGACTTTATTAAGGCTTGGAAGAACCTAGATTGTTACTTGATTATTTGGTTAAGAGTTTGATAAGTTTAGGTTATTAATTGATGTCATAGTATAAAGAATATACCATTTTGATGTCAATATAACCAAATCTAGAAATCTAGGAATAAAGATATTCTTATAAATGGAAACATGATCTTATGGACATGAGTAATGTGTATTAGGCATGAATGAATGAGCATTGAAGAACATGAGGTAATTGTGAATGAGAATTGGGTAATTGTATTAATATATATTGTAGAAAAGTTTGGTGAATGTATGATTAATGACTTTGGAGTAAATCAAGCCTACTTACAGTATAAACCTGATTGTAAACTAGTGATATATAAGTTATAATGTTCGAATGGTCCAAAAAATTGTATATTAATACATTCCTGAAAAGTCAATTGAGAGTTGAGCATGCATTAAAACATAACATATATACATATGCATAATTGTATATTCATACGATTAAAGAAATTAGTGATTTGTTAACTATATATGTATTGCATGAGGATAAATGCACAAAGTGACCGTCAACATCTAGACATTACTACAACATCAAGGCAATAGCTTTTCTGGAAAGTACTATGAGTTAACTTAGATGTGTAAACTCATTTAAATATACTTCTGTATGAGTTGTATGGTTAATATAGAACGTGTGCATAATTGATTGATAACCGGACTTACATTTAAGGAGCTTGATTTATGACATGAGTATACTGAAATGAAAGAATGGCATATGAAATGATGCATCTCATTACATTAAAAAGAGCCTCAGGCGTAGATAACATAGACTCGATATCTAAAATAGATATGGTAAGAAATGAGCTCATTATCCATAATAGTTATGGAATAGTAAATTGGTTTGATAGGAACTTAGTCAGAACAAAACAAAATGAGAATGGAAACATATCTGCATTTACATATACGTCCCTACATGTAACCTACAAAAATTGCAATGTTGTCTTCAAGTCTAGAAGAGATCTAGCTAATCTAGTTAGAGTGTAACTTTTGCCTTTACACATGAGTTAGTGGTCTGGATTAGCTGTACCTGTAGATGTCTTTAGTTCTTTTACATCACGAATAATATTGTCACGTTATCTTGTTAGTAACAAACTTACATTATGTCTTCTGAATATTAGAAAAATTATGATATACTTCCAGTTGCTACTTGGTGTATGTTTTAGGTATTAAAGATAATGCCAAGATTTACGAAATGTTTTGGGATATATATATATATATATATACATATATATATGTTGTTGATACAGTTTAAAGAAATTTGAGCTTTCCTTTATGTGGTTTGCACAGGTTAACTATGGAAGGTATTCTTGAAAGTAAGGTCAAAATTTCAAAGTTTGTTAATTAAAATGCCTTCGTGCTATATTATAATATATATAAGGTGGAAAAATCTTTTTGAATTGTTTTGTAATATGCCATTTCAGTAGAGTATAGCCCCAAAATCCTCTAATATATTTGGGAATATGCTCTAATGGCATGGTAAGTTACTATTTATCCTACCAAACATTTTCCAACAGGTTGTTTTTCCCATCAAAGATGCCTAATTACCATGTCAACGGACTATTTTTCCTAAAAAATGTGCAAACAAGTTGTTTTCTCACCGAAGGTGCCTAAAAATCATGCCAATGGGTTGTTTTTCCTATTGAAGGTATGCCAGTGAGCTGTTTTTTCTACCAAAGGATTGGCAAGGGGCTATTTCTCTTAGAAGGTTCCTAAAAGGTTTCTATTTTCTCCATCAAAGATGCTAAGTGATCTTACCAATAAGTTATTTTTTGTACTTAACGTGTGCCAATAAGCTGTTTGCTTACTAAAAGTACCAAGTGACCTTGCTATTAAAGTGGTGCCAACAAATTGTTTTCTTACTAAAGGTGCACATCGACTTTGCCAATGGGCTATTTTTGTCACCTAACGTAAGCCAACGGGTTGTTTTGCTAGTAAGGGTGCCCAAAAATCAACTTAACATGTTGTTTTACCTACAAAATTTAAGCTATACGAACCGGCAATGTTCTCACTAAAGCTACCCAACGACCTTGCCAATAGGCTGTTTTCCCACCAAGGTTTTCTCACTAAGAGCCCAACGTCTAAGACAATAGGCTATTTTTCTCCAAATGTATGCCAAAAAGCTTTTTTCTTGTCGAAGGTACCCAGCGACCTTCCAACGGCTTATTTTTCCCACCGATTGTGTACCGACGGGCAATTTTTTACATTGAACGTGTGCCAATAGGCTATTTTATCCACAAAGATGCCCAGTAACCTTGGCAAGAGGTTGTTTTCTCTATCAAACATTTGCGAACAAGCTGCTTTCTCACCGAAGTTGCCCAACGACCGTGCTAATGGGCTTTTTTCTCACTAAAGTTGCCCAATGACCATGCTAATAGGATGTTTTTCCCATCAAAGGTGTACTGATGGGCTATTTTTTCAATTAAGGTGCCTACCAAGCATGCCAATGGGCTGTTTTTCCTACCAATGCAATTTGCATACCAAAATGCCCAATGTTTGTGACAACAGGATATTTTTCCCACTAAATGTGTGCTAACAGGCTGCATTCTTGATAAAGTTGCCTAGCAACCATGCCAACGGATTATTTTTCCTATCGATCATGTGCCAATGAGCTATCTTTCCCATCTAAGGTGTGTCAAAAGGTTGTTTGCTAACCTAAAGTGGCCCAACCACCTTGCCAACAAGTTGTTTTTCCCACCAAACATATTCCAAAGCTTTGTTTTCTTATCAAAGTTACCCAGTGGTTATACCAATGGACAATTTTCCCATCGAATGCTTGCCAACAAGCTATTTTGTCATTGAAGGTGTACGAAAAGCATGGAAATGAGCTATTTTTCCCTACTGAAGGTCTATAAATGGGATTTTTTCTCACTGAAGGTGACTAGCATCTATGACAATATGCTATTTTTCCCATCAAATGTGTCCAAAATATGCCCAATGACTTTGCCAATATGTTATTTTCTCTAACTATATGAAAATGAGTTGTTTTCTCACTAAAGGCATCAAGTGATGTTGCCATTGTGCCAACAAAAAAATGTTCCAACAAGTTGTTTTCCCATCGAAGGTGCCTAAGAACCTTACCAATAGGTTATTTTTCCTATTGAATGTTAGCCAATAGTCTATTTTCCCACAAAAGGTGCCAAGTGACCTTGCTAACAGCCTATTTTTCCTTTGGAACGTGTGCCAACGAGATATTTTCTTATTGATGGTGCATAGTAACCCTGGCAAAGGGCTTTTTTCCCTTCGAACATCTGTTAGTGGGCTATTTCTCATCAAAGGTTCCCAACGGTAATGACAGCGGACTATTTTCCAACCAAAAGTGTAACAGCAGCCTATTTTCCCATCGAAGGTTTGCTAACAGGCTATTTTCTCATCAAACATGCCCAACTAGCTATTTTTCCCACCAAATGTATCTAAAATAGCTATTTTCTCACTAGAAGTGCCTACCCACAGTGCCAATGTGTTGTTTTTCTCACTGAAGGTGTCCTAAAAGGTTGTTTCCTTACCTAAGGTTTGCCAACGAGATATTTTTCGTACTAAATGTGTTCTGATGGACTACTTTCTACACTGAAGGTGCCCAGTAACCAAACTAACGAGCTTTTTTCCCAGCTAACATGTGCCAATAGGGTGTTTTTCCCATTGAAGGTGTGCCAATAGGCTATTGTATCACTGTAGCTTTTTTCTCATTAATGGTGGCCAGTGAATGCTCTAACAGGTCATTTTTCGCTCTCAAGATAAGCCAATGGGTTGTTTTCTCACGGAAAGTGCCCAGTGACCTTGTCAATTAGCTGTTTTACGAGTAAACATATGCCAAAAAGTTAGTTTCTCACTGAAGGTGCTAAAAAAGTCTACCAACAGGCTATTTTCTCACTAAGATGTCCGATGTCTGTGGCAACAAGCTATTTTTCCCACAAAACGTGTGTCTTGACAACAGGCTATTTTCCTCGCATATCATGTATCAATATGTAGTTTTTTCACCAATGGTGCCCAACAATCATCCCAATGGACTATTTTTGTTAGTTCACCTATGGCTTGAGAATTCACAATACGTAGTGGAATGGACCATAGGATTTTGTGTCTTATGCATTGGTTAGCTGAAACAACACAACAAAAGGTTACGAAATTGCCTCTTGATGTGGATTGGTATTTGTTTTCAGAATTGTAGATGCTACAGCATATGAACGTCCTCTATCGGTATCCACACAAGGATGAACGATCCAAGTAGCACCTAATGTATGCTAACACATTCTATAACACTTTATAATGTCGTACAATTTTGCTCTCTGAAAAAGAACGAATGGCTAGGTCTAGGTGGCTAGGGTTTTTCTTATATCTTCTAATTAGACATAAGTTCTCTATTTATGAGAAGCCCTAATCCCTATTCCTATCAAGAATAAGAATATCATAATCCTAAACCCATTAGGATTATGGAAGCCTAATAAGTTTTGTCCCATATCTCATATAATAAAAGCCTAAAAACTTAATTCAATCTAACTCAATAAATATATCCACATATATTTATTTAGGCCCTAAGAAATTAGACTTAAGAGAATAAACCCAAATCACATCACTTTTTATGTGCGACCATATAGGCTCATTTGATGTTGGCAATGGGCTTGATCACACTTTAAGGCCCATAAGTCATAAGTAGCCTCTAGCAAGACATTATGACTACCCAAATCAAATGAGGATCGGCATTCAGATTTAACCTGTAACCATGGTTACAAACTCAATCCCTTTGTAACACGATATCAAGATTAATCATAAACCATGGTACATGTCAACCTTTTATTAATCATAGTTTCTTGATTCCCAAGTTGACTAACTATAAAAAATGACATTGATGGCTCCTCATCAACTTATTTAAGCACAGCCATGCATTTCTTCAATCATACTTGTCAAGAGGCCCAAATGATATCTCTCTCATTTAAGAGAGGTACAAATCCCATTTACATGATTCATATTCCTCTGCATGATTCATTTAATGTCCAACATAAGACTACTTGTTATTTTGTTAAAAATAACTTAGTTTAATGTCAAAACACTGAATTCGTTATGTAGGGAACCATGATGACTTTAGGTCAAAGGATTAAAGTCAAAGCATAATGAGAATCATTAACGACAAGAAACCATGTAGTTTTTTCTCTGTAGGTTGGTCCAATATGTGTTCTCTAACATATATCTATATATCTGATTTGATAACCCATATCCATTGAAGGTGTGCTAACGGGCTATTTTCCATATGACTGAGCCAACTAGCTATTTTTTCTCAACAAAGGAATGCCAATAAGTTGTTTTCTAACCAAAACTGCTCAAAAATTGTGCCAATGAGTTGCTTTTCCATTCGAAGGTTTACCAATGGGTTATCTTCTAACCAAAATGCCCAGTATCGGTGACAACAAGCTATTTTTCCTACCAAATATGTACCAAAGGGCTATTTTTCTCATGGAAGGTGTTTAGGGACCTTGCCAATGGGTTATTTTTCCCACTAATTGTGCTCCAACGGGTTATTTTCCTACTTAAGGTGCACCAATGGGTTTCTTTCTAACCAAAATTGCCTAGTCACCTTGCCAATAAGCTATTTTTCCTACTAAACATATGCCAACAGGTTGTTTTCTTACTGAAGGTGTCCAGTGGCCGTGCTAATTAACATATTTTCCTACTAAAGGTGGGCCAACATGCTGTTTTGTCACCAAAGGTGCCTCGAAAGCATCTCAATGGGCTATTTTTCCTTCCAAAGGTTTACCAACATGCTATTTTCTCATCGAAGGTGCCTAGTGTCCATGAAACAGGTTGTTTTTGCTATCAAATGTGTGTAAACGGGCTATTTTCTCACCAAAGATGCCTAGCAACCTTGCCAATAGGCTAATTTATCCACCTATTGTATGCCAAAGGACTATTTTTACATAAAAGCTACCCAGCGACTGAGCCAACAGGCTATTTTCTCACCTAAGGTGCCTAGTGATGGTGCAAACAACCTGTTCTCTCATTTAAGGCATGCGAAGACCTTGCCATATGGCTATTTTTCCATCGTAGGTGTGCCAATGGGCTATTTTCCCTACAACTGAATCAACGGGCTATTTTTCTCAATGAATGTGTGTCAACAGGCTATTTCATGATCAAAGATGCTCAACAATTATACCAATGAGTTGCTTTTCCCACTGAAGGTTTACCAATGGGCTATTTTCTCACCAAAGTCCCTAGCATCCAAGATAACAGGCTATTTTTCCTACCAAATGTGCTCAAAGGGGCTATTTTCTCTTTGACAGTGCCCAGTGACCTTACTATTGGGCTATTTTTGCAATCCATCATATGCCAACAATTTGTTTTTCCCACTAAAGATCTCCCAACTAGTTATTTTCTAACCAAAGTTACTAAGTCACCTGGCCAACAGGTTGATTTCCCACCAAAAGTGTGCGAAAAGGCTAGTTTTTACCAAAGTTCCCTAGAGATCATGCCAACAGATAATTTTTCTCACTTAAGGTGTGCCAATAAGTTGTTTTCTCACGGAAGGTGCCTAGAAAGTATGCCAACAAACTGTTTTTCCCACTGAATGTTTGCCAATAGGCCATTTTCTCATTGAAGGTGCCCAACATCTATGACAATTGTAACACCCCACTCCCATCGGACACGTGTCCGTAAGCCCTTCGGAAGCAAGTGCACAAACCTGACAAAATGGTGTGCTTCATAAATAATACAATGTTTAAAACCCAAAAATTTCTTCATATCATTTCATAAACTATATTTATAATGTAGCATTACAATCGTCATCCATGCTTGTACAATATCTGCTTATCAGAGTCACAGCTCTGTCTATAAAGTATGTTACATACATAAGGAATTAAACAAAAATTAAACTATTCCTTTAGTCCCAGCTGACTGACCTTTGAACCATGTCCTCTATCCAACAGTTATATAAAATCTTTACTAAGCACTTACAAAATCTCTGCTAAGTAGTGTTAGAAGCTAGGTCTCACTCTCTCGCACCTAAAAATATCATCGTTGTAGTTTGGTTGAGTTTTGCGAACTCAGTTGAGTAACCATCCTTGATGGTTCACTCTTGTCATGCAATAAACAATTTAAGTCATCACATAATTCGTATCATCTCAATTTTCATAATGTAATATCAAGTTCGCATAGAACACATTTCAGAATCCATACAATTCATCATTTCATTGCAAGTATGCAGATTATAATCACATATATTATACAATGCATGTCCTCAAAACATTGCAATAATTCAATTTATTCATATCATACATATATGCAATGCTTGTGAGACTCAACTTCATTTAATTATGTTGTTGTAACCGAGTATCTTTTTTACTATCCCGTATCCGTTGTGGATACCAGCCTCTATCATACTATCCTTTATCCATTGGGGACATAAGGCTCTTTATACATATTGAGCCATAGGCTCTTATCATAGATGTCTGAGCTTTAAGCTATTTTTCACTGGTGATTTCGATCATAACTGTCTTTATATTTCATATATTCATATAATAAAATGCGCCATGTGTATTCATTTTGTCACATTATGCACCATGTGTATTCATTTTGTCACATTCTCATTCTTTCTCATTCACATTTGTCATCGAACTTCTAGTCTGACATTCAACATGATAGATGAAAATCATTTAATCAATCACATTCACATTCAAGTAGCACTTCCAATGTTCTATTCATGCATCAAATGCCTCGGACATTGAATGTCTAGAATTTAGTTCATACACATCACAATAATTCAGTACACAATTTTACAAACAATTAAGGTGAGACCATCTTAGGCTACTCACAATTGCTCTTTTCAGCTTATTGCCTTGAAGTCCTGGCAATGTCTCGAAGTAGTCGCTAAATGTGTTCTTCTGTAAAATGTAATCATATACAAAATTGACACATTCAGATAAATAGTTAATTGTAAGCACATTCATGCATGTATCATGTATTATGCATGTTCAATGACAACTTTTTGTGTTGCCCCCCCAAAATTTTTCGTTAAATTAAGCATAATAGTTTATGGAATAAGCATGAGACTTGAATTTTTGCCTTAGACTAATTTTTGGGATCATGATAGAATCATTATTGGAGATTAATTATTTATTACAATGTGAGTAAAAACTTTATGTCGCTAGTTAGTGAAATAAATGCATAAGAATTAATTGAGGGCATTTTTGGCATGTAACTTAAGTATCAAAAGAGCCTAAGCTTATAAGGAAGGGTAAAGTGGACTTTTG
>JANZXR010095109.1:0-10232 GCA_027575705.1 Erythroxylum echinodendron
CACAATCCTAAAATGACTTACTGTGATTCTTAACTCCAACGAAAGTTCCTTCCTTCTTCTTTCTTGTTCTCCTCTTATATGCACTCGGATCCTCTCTTTAAGCTTTATTGAAATTGCAAATTAGTTCTCAACTCCATTCTTTCACTCTCATCCGAAGCTCTCTGCTTTTTGTTCTTCTTTTCCTTCATTCACGCTACCAATTCTGCCAATAAAGACAAGTCCTCCATACCTCTCCCAAAAGTCCACTTTACCCTTGGTACTTAAGCCATATGCCGAAAATACCCTCAAATTCCTCTCAATGCATTTAATCCATAAGCTATTATGCTTAAGCTAATGGAAAAAAATTTCAGGGGCCGACATTTTGGGTACCATATGTGTGGGTGGTTGTTGATTCTATATAGGGGTGTTACATTACAAGCTGAGATCACTAACTTGACAAATCAACTAAACAGCCTAAAAGCCTTTTCTTTAGCTACGCTAAAGCAATTCAACATGGATATGAATTATGCAAGCAAGAAATCATGTTATCATTGATTGCTTCTTAATGGAAAAATAACAATGCAGAGCAAATCAACTATATAGATGCACAATTTGGTAAAAGAGGGGGAATAATTTGTATTCTATCATAAACAATCCTAGGTGGAGGAACCACCTAAATTTTTCTTTATTCAACATTGTAGGAAGTTAGTTGAGGAATCAAGGCCCACTGGGATTTCAATAAAAGAAGTCCATCACAACAGATTCCAATATAGACAAATTTGTGGAGATGATGACTTATAAATTTAAATGTCTAGAAGGAAAGTTTGAGCAAGTAGCAAAGAACTATGCCTCTTCTATTCATAACCAAGAAGTTTAAGTGGGCTAGCTCACAAATGCATTATCTACAAGAAGTTTGGGGAGTCTCCCGAGTAATACCGAAGTAAATCAAACAGAGCAACTCAAGGTGATCACACTTAGGAGTGGGAAAGAGATAGAATGAACAGCGGATTAACAAGTTGAAATACACCTTTTATAGGACCAAGAAAAGCAAAATAAAGATGAAGGAAAGAGTAAGGACTCTCTCTATATTGCCCCTTTACCATACCCGCCTAAGATTCCACTCCCACAAAGATTATAGAAGAACAAATTGGAAGCATAATTTGCAAAGTTTATGGAGAAGTTGAAGACTTTGCACACTAATTTATCTTTTATGGAGGGATTGGAATACATGCCCAAGTATGCAAAGTTCCTAAAAGACTTATTATCAAAAAAGCAAACTTGGGAAGATAAACAAAAAGTAGCGCTAACTGAAATATGTAGTTCCATTTTCGCCAGTCACATGCCTTCCAAGTTAAACGACCCAGGGAGCTTTACGATACCTTATGTAGTTGGTGAGTAAGAATTAGCTAAATGTCTAGACAATTAAGGCCTAAGTATCATTCTTATACCTTTTTTGATCTTTAGAAAATTGGAGCTAGGTGATGTGAAGCCAAGTTTGATGCTTATTCGGTTGATGAATCAATCAATCAAGAGATCGTTTGGTATACTGGAAGATGTTAGAGTAAAGGTAGACAAATTCATAATTTTTTGGACTTCATGGAACTTGATTTTGAAAAGGATGGAACTTGATTTTGAAAAGGATAGGAATTGTTCTCTAATTCTTGGATAGTTTGATTTCAAAAAGGATAAGAATTTTTCACTAATTATTGGATGGCCATTCATGAAAATTGGGAGAGTGCTTATTGATATTCATACAAGCCAATTAATTCTTCATATTGGTAATGATCACGTGGAGTTTAATATGAACAAAGTCTTGAAAAATCCAAAAGAAAGAAGCTCTTATATGAAGATAGATATAATAGATGAATGTCTCAAAGAGTCAGGGGAGAGTTGCTCTGAAGAAGTAAAATCTGAGGAAGCTGCGATAGAGGATGAAGCTGAGATGGAGGAAGAAAGAGAGACAAAGGAGTAGGGTGCTCCAGCACATCAAGATATATTAGTGAGAATTAAAGCACCTATGCACCCTTCACTGAAAATCCACCAACTCTAAAGTTAAAGTCTTTACCCACACACCTAAGGTATAACTTTCTAGGTGAGAGACAAACTCTGCCCATCATTATTTTTAACCAACTGAATAGCGAACAAGAGAGTAAGATGGTGAAAATCATTAGAAAGTAAATGAAGGTCATGGGATAACAGATATCCAATATATGAGTTATAAGCTTAAACATAGTACATATAGGATCAACCTTGAAGAAGGATGTAGAGTAGTGAGGGAATGTCAATGAAGGTTAAACCCTCACTTGAAAAGGAAGTAGTCAAGCTTTTAGGCTCGGTATCATTTATCCAATATCAGATAATGAATGGGTCAGCTAGTAAAATTCATATTAAAGAAACAAGGAATGACTGTAATAGAGATTAAAAGTGAGGAGATGCCTTCCATGCAAATAGCCATAGGTTGGAGAGCATGTATTGATTATCACAAGCTCAAAAAAGTGACTATAAAGGATCACTCTCCTCTCCATAGATCATATGATAGAAAGAGTGGTTGGCCATACATTCTATTTCTTCCTAGAGGACTAGGAACAAACCACCTTTATATGTCCTTATGGAACATTTGCTTATAGATGGATACCTTTTAATTAATGCAACACTTCAGGTACATTTTAAAGATGCATGAAGTCTATCTTTGTAGATATGATGGAGGACATAATGGAAATTTTTATGGATTATTTTTTAGTCTTTGGAGACTCCTTTGAGAAGTCTTTAATAAATTTGAACATATTACTCCAAAGATATGAAGAATCCCACTTTGTTCTAAACCATGAGAAGTGGCACTTCATGTTGCATAAAGGCATAGTATTGGGTCATAAAATATCATGCTAAGGTATTGAAGTGGACAGACCTAAGAAAAAGGTCATTTAAAAGCTTCCACCACCAGTCAATGTTATGGGCGTACGAGCGTTTTAATTTTGATGATAATTATTTATTAGTTAAGGATATGCCTCTTAACTTTGATCATAATTGTTTATCTGCATTAAAAAGATTAAAAGAGGCATTGATTTTAGCACCAATTTTAATGTCACTAGATTAGTCATTACCCTTCGAAGTTATGTCCAATGCTAGTGACCAAGTTGTGGGTTGTGTGTTTGGCTAACAAAAGGACAAAATACTATATATGGTTTGTTACGCAAGCAAAACATTAACAAGGTCCTAACTAAATTTCAACACTAGTGAGAAGGAGTTGTTAATGGTGATATTTGGGTGTGAAAAGTCTCGGTCATATCTCTTAGGAACTAAGCTGATAATTTTTATCATTCACATTGCACTGAAATATCTGTTCGCTAAGAAAGACACAAAACTAAGGCTAATCTGATAGGTGCTACTACTATAAGAATTCGATATTGAAATCAGAGATAAAAAGGGAGCAGAGAATGTGGTAGCTGATCACTTGTCATGACTTGAAGAAGGGGAATTAAAGAAAAGCAAAGACATTAATGAGTGATTCCCTAATAGAACCTTGATATTGTTCAACTACCTTATGGTACCATAGTACGCTGATATAGCAAACTTTATTGTAGGTGGCATCCTCCCATTAGATTTTTCTTATCAATAAATAAAGAGATTCTTCTATCAGTGCACCCATTATCTATAGGATGACCTAATCCTTTACGGGATATATGCTAATGGAATAATTAAAAAGTTTGTCCTGAAGGAGGAAATGTTAGACATACTGACGTAAGTCATGAATCTATGTATATTGGGCTTTACCAAGCAAATAAGATGATGTCATAACTCTTAGAATGTTGATTTTATTGGTCAAATTTGTTCAAGGATGATCAAGAGATTATGGCATAGTGGGATTGATGACAAATAGTGGGCAACATCTTAAAACAAGAGGAAATTCCCTTGTCTAACATTATAAAAGTTGAAGTGTTTGATGTGTGGGGACTACACTTTATAGGACCACTCCCATCCTCTATAAGGAACAGTTATATCCTAGTCAGAGTATATTATGATTCACAATAGACTGAAGCTATGGAAAATCCAACAAATGATGGAAAAGTGGTCCAAAAGTTTATCAAAATACTAATCAATATGTTTAGAGTGTCATGAGTTATAATAAGTAATAAAGGAGCACCATTTTGTAATAAATCTTTTGATGCTCTTCTAAAAAGATATAGAGTTCACCATTGTGTAGCCACTCTATACCACTCACAGACCAGTGACCAAGTGGAGGTCATGAACTGCGAGCTTAAAAAAATATCAGAGCAGATAGTAAATAGTTCAAGGAAGGATTGGGCATTAAAGTTTAATAATGCCCCATGAGCCTATCGACCCGCCTTCAAAACTACAATTAATATGGTACCATTTAGACCTATGTATAGTAAGGCTTGTCAATAGCACGTAGAACTAAAGCATAGAGCATATTGGGGGATAAAAGCCTTAAATTCTGATTGGAAGCAAGCAAGTGACTGAAGACTCATACAATTAAATAAACTCAATAAGGTTCGCCTGAATGCATATGAAAATGCCAAGCTATATAAGGAAAAGTGAAGAAATGGAACGATTATCATGTTAAGAAGAAGGAGCTCAAATTGGGATATACAGTGTTACTTTATAATTCAAGTTCGAAGTTTTTTTTTTTCAGAAAGCTCAAGTTAAGGAAGAGTGGGTCTTTTAAAGTAACCCATATATTTTTGCCTCGAGCTTTGGAATTGTAAAATAAAAATAAGGAAACCTTCAATATGAAAATAAAAAGCTGTAAACCATATTTTATAGTATTCATTTTATGAGAAAGGGAAGTAATTTATGGGGGTAACTAATAGTTGTGTAGTAGTATATGTTTTTCTAGGTAATTTGCATGTGTTTTCTTACATAATTGTTGGTTATTGTTATAGTTTAGGATTCATTTTGTATGTTTTCATTTAGTTTGATTTCCATTGTTATTCTTTTATGTTCGATGTTAATTTAAGGTAAGAATTGGCTATTTTTATATAGGTAGGAAGATCGAGCAATTTGGAGATTAAAATAGAGATCAAAAAGGAAAAGAAAAGAGGAAGTTTTATATGGCCAATTCCCACAATCATGGGAATTACAATCCAAGACAATACGTGGGCTCCATTAAACTTAGGGTTTTTGGACTATTAAAGCATAACTAGGCCTTCATCATCAAGGAGAGATGAAAAACCTTCTATAAAAACATCGTCCTTGAGTGAAGAACACATGTTTGGAGCCTTAAGGAAGGATTAAAGTCAAGGATCATCATAAAGATTCGAGAAAATAGCACATCAACACCAAAATTTCTAGATTTTAGAAAAGAAGAGGAGTCCCTTTATTCAATTTTCTGTCAATTTTACTTCTTCTATTCTTTGGAAAATGGTTTATTGGAATGTTGATGATATTGTGAAGACCATGTTAGGCTAATTTAGTTTTAAGGATTGCTTTTGAACTATTTTGTTAGAACTCCTATTTTATTGAATTGAAAGAAGTTGTCTTTGATGATTGGTGATTTTGTTTGTTATCTTGCAATAAATTGAGAGAGTAAGTGAGATTAATTGTGTAGGATTGTACAACGAGAGTTGGCAACCTATGGACTTACAATCATCATGTTAATTGATTAGTTAGAAGAGAGATCTCGACGAAGTCAATTGATCACCCATAGGATAATTTAATAACTAGTTGAATCAGTAGAGTCATTTGGTAGGTTGAGAGATCGTCCAATTGATTCCCTTTAACTCTATTAGGAACAATTAGTTATACCTTAAGAGAGGGTAATTAATACATTTAGAAATCGTAAGTGAGACACAATTCTATTAATAAAATAGGAGGGAGACAAAGTAGAGGAAAAAGTAAACTCTAGTCTTTATATTCTTAAATTTCAATTTTTCTGCATTTTGGTATTGTCTGTTGCTTTGTGTTAGTCGTTTAATTTTAATTTAATTTTTCAAATTATTTTCATTAAAAAATTTTGTTTCTTAAATAAAGGCTTATCTAAATTAAGTTGTGTCTAGGAATCCATCCCTATGGGATCGATATCTGCTCTTTTTAACTACAAGTCATGGCCCATTCACTTGCGATTTTTAAGCGTAAAATGAGTAGATTGTGTTACATAAATACACTCAACAGTTACGTGAGGAAAATGATCAAAACAAGAAAAAGCTATGACATTTCTATAATGTCACGATCGTGCCTTAAAGGAGCATGCGATCGTGCATGGCATGTTAAGCCTCTATCACAATCACGCTCTAAATTCACGATGCGACACAAAGAAGATTTTGAAGTACTTTTGTTGCATAAGGCATTCACATTCCTTCACCCATGTCGTCACCACCTTAATATCTATAAGTGGTTTTTGTTCTAAACTTTTTGTTATTATCATTTTTTTGAGTGTTGTTTGGTTTCTCACATTGAGGACAATGTGTTGTCTAAGTATGGGAAAGTTTATGTATAAATATGTCATGTATATGAATTTTGCATATCATATTGTGTTAGTTTTAATTAGGATGAAATTGTGTGAACATTTTGTTGCATATGTGAGAATTGTGTCAATGGAAAGAGTTTAATGAAATTAGTTTAGATTTGAACATGGCCATTTATTTGTAAAGACATATTGACTTGTGAATTTTATATTTTAAGTATCTCTAGATAAATATCCATGTTAATTAGGATATGACAACTATTCTTCACTTTAGGGAATTTGTTGTATATATTTATAATTTTAAGTTAATTGAATTGATTAACATTATTAGTAACCTTTTATGGGAATGATTGAATAAAAAGAAATTATGTAGGCTAAGAAATTATGATAAAAAAGTTTGTAAAATAAATTCCTATTTCACTGGCCTTTCTTACAAACAAAGAGCAAAGCTAGTAGCCAATTGAGAATCTAATATAGCTGAGTAATAAGGGTCATTCACAACAAAATGTTTGTCCTCTTGACAAAAAGCTATAATGACATTCTAACCAAGCTAAATCAAAAACGTGACCTAGTTAAGTAACTAAGGGACGTTAATGACAAGATGTTTTCCTCAATGTTTTTAAAATCGAACCGAACCAGTCGGTCCGACCAGGAAAACATTGGACCAACCAGTCGTCCAATTTAGTTTTAAGAAAAAACCTTTCAAAATTAAAACCGGCGGGTATGTTGGAGAACCGGCCAGTTTTAATCAAAGCAGATCCAACAGGTTTTGAACGCAGTATTGAGCAGATATTAGTTGCCTTCTCTTTCATTTTCATGAATCTTCTAGGGTTTTCTTCGTCTATCTTCCCTGTCCACCACCTTCTGATCTTGTCTCGACCCAGTTACCCTGTCGCCTCTGGGAAGCTGAATGCAAAGCGGTTTGAGCGTGGAAGGAAGGTGAACTCGTCATCGATGGGTGGGTTGTCGACGGTAGAAAAAAAGGTGGAGGTATTTGAATCGGAGGAGGACTCAAGGTTTTTGAATTCAGTTTGTTATGTAGATAAATAGATTAGTGAGCTTTCATTCAGTTGAATCGTGAGCTTTTATTCTAGTGTACTTCTTGATTAATTAGTGTTTTATAGCACTTAGAACTCCATTTCATTCCAGATTTTAATAGTTGTGTTATACGGTTGAAGGATTGAATTTATTGAGAAGTATTGAACACTTAGAACTCTATTTCATTCCAGATTTTCATAGTTGTGTTATATATACCAGTTGAGGGATTGAATTTATTAAGAAGTGTTGAATTTGTTGATCAAAAATCCTTTGTCGGACTTTTTTCTACAAATGAGTATCATTCTGCTGTGTTTATACTGTTGGTTTGCTTCGAATGTTTGTTTATTTATGCTCTTGTTTGCTTCTGTTATGGTCAACAGTAGGCTATTGATTTGTTTCAGCTCTTGATTTGTTTTAGCTCTTGATATATTTGACTTCATGCCTCCGTTTTTCTAGGTTATTGGTATATTTAATTCTAAGCTAGTTTTAAACTATTGGTTCCCTTGTTCCTCTATTTTTTTGGAGTAATAAACACGTTGTTTCAAGTTCTAGAACTTCAAGATTTAATTCTAAGGTCAGAAAGATGACTAAGGTAAGAGTGCCAAATATTAGATATAACAACACTAGTAACAAGTTTGGTCAGAAGGTAGAGGGAGGTAAGTTTAAACAGTCGTTTAAGTCCAACTTTATACAATATTCTAAGGATCCCAGCTGTCTACAGATCCTACACAATACAACCATGACCCAAAAATGATAAGATAATACTAAATTCATATAATTAATTAATATAAATGAGATTTAATGAGAGTTTGAGAAGAAGAAAAGTGTCAGAAAAAGTTAACTTAGATATTTGAACATTGCCTATACTTTGAACATTCATTGTAAAGTTATCTGTTGTATGGATAATATATGGAATAGAGGGAGTTTTTAAGGAATCAAATATGGAAGAGTTAGAAGTCATGTGGTTAAAACAAGTAGAATCTAGATACCATGAAGAAGAGGCACCTAATGTGACAGATAAAACAAGAGAGAAATTAGTACTAGAATCTTGTTTAAAGTTGTTATAAAAGGGCTTAAAAATCTTTCAAGGAGAATTAAGGAGATGTAGACTGAGAGGACTTAGAAGAGTTACTTTATTTGGTTCCTTTCTTACATTCAAAGATGTGTTGCCAGTCCTTTTACAGTAGTTGTAAAATACCTTATTCTACTCTATCATGCATACAGATAAACACATACATTATACATATGAATATCTGTATTCTATGCTATAGGTTATATGTTTAGAGTATGGAGAAAATTTTGGTCTGATAGGATTTTGTAGATTTTTTTAGAGTAGCACTTTCTTGTGTATGGCTCTTATAGGATTTTGGGAGTTGTATTTCTTTCATTGGGGTTCAGCTTTTGATTTGTTTCTTTAATTCAATTCTTTCAGGTGTGGTGGCAGTGAAAGGATAAGGATTGTATGGTCATGTTGATTATATTTAATAATTTTTTAAGACATGGCAAATCTAAAGATGGACATTGATATTCCTCTTATGTTATCTTATAGCCCTTTTGATTTGTTTTTTGATTCAATTCTTTTAGGTGTGGTGGCAGTGAAAGGATAAGGATTGTATGGTCATATTGATTGTATTTAATAATTGTTTAAGACATGGCAAAGCTAAAGATGGACATTGATATTCCTCTTATGTTATCTTATAACTCTTTTGATTTGTTTCTTTGATTCAAATCTTTCGGGTGTGGTGGCAGTGAAAGGATAAGGATTGTATGGTCATGTTGATTGTATTTATTATTTAATAATTGTTTAAGACATGGCAAAGCTAAAGATGGACATTGATATTCCTTTTATGTTATGTTATATCCCTTTTGATTTGTTTCTTTGATTTTATTCTTTCGAGTATGGTGGCAGTGAAAGGATAAGGATTGTATGGTCATATTGATTGTATTTAATAATTGTTTAAGACATGGCAAAGCTAAAGATGGACATTGATATTCCTCTTATGTTATCTTATAGCCCTTTTGATTTGTTTCTTTGATTCAATTCTTTCGGTTGTGGTGGCAGTGAAAGGATAAGGATTGTATGGTCATGTTGATTGTATTTAAAATTTCCGTTATATAATCTCTGCTTTTTGAAAATTTTCATATTAGGCATGCAGGCCAAGCCTCTTCTTACCAGCTCAACCTTGTTGAAAATTTTCAAATTTTTTTCCTAGTGGACTAAATGTGGAGTTGGAGTTACATTATTCTTAATCTATCATCTGCTCTCTTGAGCATCTTTCATCTTTCATCTTTCCTGACTTTATTATAGGGAACTACAGTACTATGCAAAATATTTTTTATATGGTATTGCTTCACTAAGCTACGATAGCGATATTCTTAGTTTCACTAGAAATTCTAAAATGTAAAGAGAAAATTTAGTTGGTTGTATTTTTTTAAAAAATAGAGTTCATTCATTTATGAGTTCATATGTAATTATATTGGAAATGAAGTTCAAATTATGACAATATGTTTAGAAAGCCAATCATAAAAAAATCATCTGCAAAGTTCCATTTGACAAGCATAAACATTTAATCTATTAACTTTGACTTTCATAAATTTGAAACCTCGCAAACTTATTTATATTGAACTTTTCAAAGAAAACTTTTTCATATTTTGAATAATTAATGAATATGAAATCTTTAACTTAATCTCTAGCTAAGAAAGTAATTTACTTTTTTAAGATTAAACATCTTAAATTCAACTTTACTTTTTTTTAATGAATTCATATACTTCGCCACCAATAATTAACAATTCA
>JANZXR010095140.1:0-10231 GCA_027575705.1 Erythroxylum echinodendron
TGAACACCAATAACAGAACATACATACATATATATATATATACGTGTTCTTCATCACTTTCACCCTAATTCTGCCCACTTCATAGCCTCTCACTACCAAAATCACCAAATCACAAATATGAACTTCTCCACATTTTTCATTTATTAGTTCTAGTTTTCTATGAAAAGTTTAGGGTCCAACACAATACACATATTGATAAACTAGGATAAAGTGTAAACAAATAAAGATAAGAATTCCAGAAAAGTGCTCTCTATTGCAATTTATCTGAACAAACCTGTGGTACCCACTTTGGAGAGACAAAACGTGTGGCCTCAACAATAGGCAATCCTGAAGAAGCTAACATTTTGATCAACTCAATCTTTACAGTAGTTGGTACAATTTCCTTCTCATTTTGCAAGCCATCCCTTGGACCAACTTCAACTATCTTCACATTTTTTGGGATTTTCCCTAAAAGCTACAATATCAACCATACAATTCATTGAAGTTAACTTTGAAAGGCATCAATCATGTGAAAAGAATAAAAACATATCGCAAAGGGTGCAGATTAGAACACGTTAGTAAGGAAATTAAAAACATGATTTCATGTGTTCTATTCTTTAAGGAAGGATTTAGTCTAAGAGCCTATAAATATCTAAGATGTGACTAATAATGAGACTTTCTCGACCCCACTTTTCAGGTATGACAAATAGTCAATATATCATCGCATCAACTCTTAGGTATGAAACATCTGTATATAAGAAAATAAGTGTTTCCAGAAAGTGATTGTTTACCTTACTTTTCAATTCCCTTCTAGGCTTGTCACTGCAATCTGTGTTGTAATCATGACTTGAGAAGCGCAAAGAATCATAAGGATAATTAACTTCCATGCTGACTTCAAAACATTCTTTTATGCTGACTCCAAAATATAGCCTCCCTTGTATCACTTTCCAAAGGAAATGAAAATGTTTAAGGTTTATAATCAGTGTAATTGCACATTTTAAATTCATCATCGCCAATTAAAATCATTGTGAAGAATGCATCCCTACAAATAGTGTCACTTTTTATTTTTGGAAGAGCATAATTGAACATGCCATCTTGTAGGATTTTAAAGATTTGAAAAATACAACAAGAGAAAACTAATAAAAGCTCTAGTGTTTGAATAACCCCTCTGAAGTTCAGAAGATATGGCTAGAGAGCTTCAAGCTCATAAAAACTAGACTACTGACTCAAGCTTCCCATACAAGAGATGTAGTTAGAACCTCATTGTTTCTATTGGAATTTCAATGTTATCTGAATTAGGTGATTCTACTCTATATCATAAGCTTGTAACCATTTTATAAGCTAAAGAAATCTTTGAAATTTTCTTTTCAACTCCGAATAAGAATTCCCATACTTCTAATGCTGACACATGAAATCCCCTACCCCTTTTACTACAAAATTGATTTGAAAATATCATCTTCACTGCCATTGTAACTTCCTAAATCCTAACCTAGCAATAAACTCTGCATCCCAGACCCTATATCTCTTTGCTTTGGTTAAATTCTTACTAATCAAAATAGAGTCAAGACCCTGAATCATCACACCATAATCCTAAGAAGAACAATGTCCACAATAACTTTGTGCTCAGTTAGAAAGCATGGTATATAATATTATAGCATGGTATATAATATTATAACATAAGACCATATTCACAAAAGCTAGAGAGTCCCTTTTCAGATAAAGAATAAATTTTTGAATTTTATTTCTCTTGGCGAAAATATGAAAATCTACAAACAAATGCTTACTTGGAAGCTTTTGAAAAAATAGTAAATAGAGGGTTACCCTTCTCATTCCCAGGAAACATCCCCAAAAAATTTCTTAAAACTCGTACATCCCGAAGGAAACACAGTGTGATTCTTGGAGAGCTTGCGAAAAGTTTTCGTGGGTAACACTGGATCAACCCAACATAAATGATGGGGTGGTCAGGCTCAAGAGAATCAGTAACCACAAACTCACATGGCGATTGGTTAGGGATTTGGTTAACGCGTAAATGGTGGTGGTTTTGGCAACTGGCAGTGATGTTTTTGGGTAATAGGTTCGGTAGGGTTGAAGAGAGTCGGAGGCGCGGAGAGTCGAAGGCAAGAGATAGGAGAAAAATCTAAAAACCTACAACCATGAGAACGAAGAGCAGTAAGAAATGGGAAGGGGTACAATTGTCATTGCCAAGCAGCTATTCAATTGTTTGGTCCAAAACGCTCAAATTTGGAGCTTTTTATAAAACAACTGGTAGGGTTAATCAAACAAAAAAATTAGCTTGTCAGTCAAGTCAACCAGCTGATTTGAGTCAATCAGCTATTTTTTGGCTGATCAACCAATAACCAAACAGGGCCTTTAACTAATAGCAAAGAGCCATTAAATTGAACCATCTTCTTCCCATCTCTTTTTGCCATTAAATTGCACCATCTTCTTCTCATCTCTTTTCCTCTGTAAAACTAATAAACAAGTATAGTAAAGAAAGCTAAATTATGGTTGTTTAGTTGAAGTTCAAACCAAACAAATGGTAAGTCTACGACTAAATCCAAAAAACCAAAAATACAACCACCAAATTCAAAGTCTCTAACAAAATTATAACAAGAAATTACAAAGGCACAAACAATACGCTATATCTAAAACAAGTAAACCACATTGTTCATACTACAAATTCAAAGCAAATAAAACATGCAAGAAATAACAAATCTTTCTTCATTAAACTCTTCATATCCCACTCTTCATGTCTCAAAGACTCCATGATCTGAGGGTAAAAAAACAAAAGATGACACAAGTTAGCTAACATGTATATAACAATCAAAACTTAATACAATAAATTAGAATAAAGTAATGACTTTTTTGAAACAATGTTTTTTTTTCCTTTTTAAATTTAAATCAGACAATTTTAATCGAATTTAAATATTTGGTGCTAACCAATTTTAAAAATTCCGATATTTTGTTCAATTAAGTCAACCCGAATCTAAATTTGATTTTAATTCTGATAAAATCGGTCAACTCGATTTAAATTCGGTCAAAAATTTATAACCCGTATCTGATTTTTTCTAGATCGGACTGGATCGTATCGGTTTGAACAAAATTTTATCAGGCCTAGATATAACTGTAATGCGTATTATAAACATTGTTATGTGTTTTTTATTATGTTATAAGTGTCTTGTATCACAATTGCAAATTTTATTTTTTATCATTTCAATCTTAATTTTTTTATAAAACTTACAAATTGAACTACATTTCTTAACACCAATATTTTAAAGATACGAGATAAGGTAAGAAATTTAAATTTGAAAATTTGATTAATTTACCAAAATTGTTTAATTAATTTATAAATTATAAAAAATTAAAATTAAAATTAAAATTATTATTATTATTAATTTAATTTTGTAAAATTAAATATTTAAATTATAAATTCTTATGAAAATATTAAAAATGTTAAGATATAATACTCATATTTTTATAATTTTTAAAGTCATACTTTTATAAATCATTTTTATACATAATAAGTTAATAGTAAACGATTAATTTTATCAAATAATTTTAATAAATAACTGATATTATTTTTTAAACAAATTAACTAAATACAGGGTGCTGATGGATTGCGTCTGATTCAAAGAATTCCACATAGTTTAAGCTATTTGTTAGATGCTGATCGTGTAGGAGTTGTTTGGCCCAAACTGGTTGTTTAATAGGGCTCTATCTCTCCATAGAAGCCGAAAAAAAAAGGTCAAACTTGCCAAACAAATAATAAAATAAGACACCAAACTCGCAGAAGAGTACGAGATGACGAGTGCAAAAACTTGGGAAGCGTGAAGTACAAAATCTAATATCTTATAATGTTCCCAAATTCCTATAACCAAGTTGCTTAGTGGGCTTAGAACTTAGAAGGCCCAAACTGCTTGACCATTCAATGTTATAGAAGGCTCTAAACCTGTCCCCCGATTTCAGTAAGACATCCCTAAATAAATTATTTAAAGTGTACATAAGTAATTTAAGTAATATTAATTATTAGTCCTTAATGATACTCAAGAGGGGCATCAATTGGGTGTTTATAAAATTTAAGAATTTTGTTATAATCAAATTACTCAATTAACAACATTTAGTATGAATCAATGAGGAAATTGGTTAATATGAATTAATTAAACAATTCAAGAATAATTTAAGAGGATAATAAAAAGAAAATGTAAACTGATTATAGTAATTTGGCAATCGACTTTTGCCTGCTTCCACTCTCAAAATTCTTTTTAAATTTTTATTATAATTTTTTTCAAGGCGAAGAATAATATTTGTATAATCTTTTTCGATAAAGAGAAATTATTTATAATATTTTTCCAAGGTAAAGAGAAATCAATCTCACTTGAATCACCCCCAAATATAATAATATAATATCCCAAGAAAATTTTACAACTCAAAGTACCTCACTTTATCTTTTGATAATTTCAAAGAGGCTCAATTGTACAGATATGAGACAATGATACTAAGATGATTGAAAAACACTCACAAATGTGTGTAAAATATACCCAAAAACTTCTTGATCATGAAATTAATGAGACAACACCTATTTATCGTGTTTTAGGACTTTTCCTAGCTATTGGAGCTAGGAATTGATCAATGCAAAAATTTTGTGAGATACTAGTTGGCTAGTATGTATTAAAAACATACGATTCACTAGTCGTTAGAATACTAATTGGCCAATAGGCATATTGATCGACTAATATATTAACCAATATTGCTAAGACCAATATGGCACATTGGTCGACTAATATATCAACCAATATTGTTATAAACTCTCAATAAATCAAAATTAACAACTTTAACTTATATTAGTCAACCACTAACTAATATAGGTTGACCAATCACCTAAAAACAAAACATGATTTTAACAACTTTAAATGCTCAAAACTAATTTGTTGAATATAATTATGATTTAACCACTTTAAAAAATGTTCCCTAAAGACTTTTTGAAAGATCAAGATGTTTTTGTATTAAAACTAAAAACTTAAATGTCTTTTGATGAATGTAAAGAGTTATGTTGTGAAGTGAAATGAAATGTTTATACATAATGGGCTTTTTAAATCATGATTAGATGAGATCTCAGTTAACATTACAAGCTAAAGAATGACCTTAATAAGTGTTCGTGAACTGCAAGTGCACGGTTGCCGAAGTGAGTACTAAATCGGTAAGAACCGAGTCGTGTCTATAAGGATTATGAGAAAGTTCAAATCTACGCTAGCTAACGATGTTTAGAATCGGGTTGGGCGAAATTTTGGAAATTTAAAAACATTGTAACGAATTAACAAAAACTCAAATAAATTTCTAAGCAACTACCCAATTCAATGCAACCAAAATAACTATGAATATAACAAATCTATGCAATAACTAATTAAGAAAAGAATGCAATAATTGAATAATTAAAAGTATTAACGTCAATTGAGAATGACTTTCTCTTAGGGAATGATATTTTTGCCAACCTTAATATTGAAATAGCTATCCTCCATAAAAGAAAAATCCTAACCTTGTAAGTGAATTTTAAGAGTAATTAATCCCCTTCTCCCAAAGGTGAATTAATCTATCCACTCTAGATATCACTTAGTAATCTCTTATGTAAGTTCTTCCTAGAGTTTCTTAATTCCAAATTCAAACTTCTATTTTCACCTCCTAAGTTTCTTGGGTCTCCTAACTCACAAAAAAAATCCTAGCTGAAATTCCTTCAATCTTCTAGCAAAAACTCCCTTTTTTCAAAGGTAAATTTATACCAAGTGAACTTTCAATAATCCAAAGTAAGAACAATTAAATCCAAGGAAAATTAACAAGTATATGAATTTTCAGTCATGAATTCCAGCAATATTCAATGTTAAAGCATCACAAAAACATCAAATCCCTAAGAGAAATTAAAGTTATAGCCACAAATCATCATGCCAAGCAATCCAAAAACATAAACCTAGACAACTCATAATGAAATAAAATATAAATAAAGAACACGGCTCTGAAACAACTGCAGAAATTAGCGGGCTCTTCCTTCTCCTTTGTGTGGTTACGTTCTTTTTGCAGTGGATAGGGGCTTTGTTGTCTTATAGTGAAGTGGATGTTGTGTGTGTTAGCGATGAATGAAGGCTACGATTTTGTGAGTGAAGTGAATACTGAAGTGGGGCTGCTGCTTGTTTGGCAGTAAATGGAGGCCTAAGTGTTAGTGAGTGTTGTGGAGTGGAGTCCGCGTTGGTGGGTAGTGATTGGAGGCTTACTACGTTGTTTTGTCTGGAGCTTGGGTGAGTTAATGGAGGCTACGTTTTGTGTGGAGCTTGCATGGGTAAATGAACTGTAGGCTGGCGTGAGTCGGTCAGCTTGGGAGAGTGGAGATAGCTAAACTAAGTGGAGGCGTAAGTGGATGAATAGAGGTTTTTTTTTTCCTAGAGGAGTGCGTGAGTCCTTTTTTTGTTTCTTTTCTTAAATCCAAGCTAACCCTCCCTCAACACAACGCATTGTTTTTCTCTTAAAAATGTGGAACCCTCTTTTTTCTTTTTCGTGGCCTTTCTTTTCTGTTTTTCAAAACCTCCCTGAACCTCCTGCTGTGTTTTGCTTTTTTCTCTGCTGCGTTTGTGGTTCTACTTTTGTTCCCAAAACACAGTAAACCAATGGCTGCGGTAATGAGGGTTGTTTCTTCTTCAATTTAGCCACTTTTGACTTCTTTTCTCCAAAACAACTCCTACATTCTAATATAATATAAAAACAGTAATTTAGCAAATATGTACCCTAAAGCACTACACAATTGACCCAAATTAATGCATCAACTAATAGTCTATCAGTATCTTTATCAAATACCCCCCACACTTGAACTATTACTTTCCCTTAAGCAATTTAAACAAATTTCATCAATTCGTTTTCAAAGAAAATCGAGTGTGTGCATTCATTCAAATTTCAACAAACTTAAGCTTTGAGCTACTACACATATCATAATTTTTTTATTAATGCATATAAACAAGGTCAAAAGCAGATACCATTGATCATAGGTACATATAAAATTCAGATGGAATTTTTTCTTGAATCACCCAAGTGTTTAGGGTCAGTGTTTCACTCAAGACTCCCTCTAAAAGACTACACTACCATAGGCTTGCATATTCACCTGTTCTTTACCACATAAAATACACACCAACATGGATTAAAAGGACTTTTATTTAGGGTTGTAATGGAGTTTGGGTTAAGGTAGGATAAAAAGGGCATGAGTTAATTCACAAGCATTAACAAAGCACTAAGTAAAAGAGACAACTAAATACAAAATCTGAAATAAGAAAATGAATACATGGGACTACTAATACTCTTCACTAACTAATGCTACTATGTTTGATTTTTTTTCTTTTTTCTTACTTTTTCTTACTTTTTTTCTTTTTTTTTAAAACAGGGGCAAACAATAAAAACAAGAGAAAAGCAACATAAATCAATAAAATATGAGTAGGAGTACCTCTATAAACATCTCAGAATAACAAGTAAGCTCAAAAGTCCCAAACTATAGACCAAATGATCACTTAGCATTTCATTATTCTTGTGATTGGGCAAGGTTAGTGGAGTTTTGTGTTTTTTTTCCTTTTTAGCTGTTTATTTTGCATTCAAAAAGCGTGAAGTTTCAAAAGGGGTTGCAAGGGATAATGTATAAAATGGGTCATTTAAGCTAATGGGTTTAAAACAAAGAATTCCTTAATTATTTCCATAAAGCATGCATCTCGTAGTTTCAAACCGGTTCAATGCAAGTTTTAGAGGTAGTCTTCCTAGGGGAGCATCACACACAACAAAAAAAAACAATGAAATGAATATAAAATGCATTCAGATAGGCTCAAAACCTCACATGTACTTATGTGAAATTCCATCAAAATTTTATACATTACCTAATCACTCAAGTATCAAATTATTGACTGAGTTCATGCAACTAACTACTTCAATCAATCCATATGATTCACCTTCAACTCAAGTTGCGTAATTCAAATTCAAGCACACAACTTAATCCTCAGTCTAACTACTATGAAAAAATGGCATGATTCAACCTTCATTACAGTTCAAATGCAAGATTGCAAAAAATTTTAAAATTGGTCCCACCCCCTACTTAAATAAGGCATTGTCCCCAAATGACCTAAAAAATATAAAGAGATGAGAACATAAGGACTCCCTAGATCAAAGAGGGCTCAGCGACTTGAAATCAGAATTCATAGCTCCAATCTTGCATTCCTAAAAAAAACAAAACAGATAAAAAGAAAATAAGGTACTCAAATAAAAACAATAAAAAGAAATTGAAACAACAAAGAACTAAAGTGAAATGATAAGATTGGGGTGCCTCCTAACAGGTGCTACGTTTAACGTCAATAGCTCGACGTAGCCATTTGATCACAGGTCCTTGAGTAAAGTTCTTGCAATGTTTCTCAACTCTTGATTATAATAATTCTTAAATCTTTGCCCATTCACTTTGAAAGTTCTTCCATCACTTCCCTCAGCTTCAATTGCTCCATAGTAGGTAACATTTTTCACAACAAAGGGCCCTGACCGTCTAGAGCGCAATTTACCTGGAAAAAACTTCAATTTCAAGTTGAAAAGCAGAACTTTCTCTCCTAGTGCAAATTCTTTCCTTATAATGTATTGATCATGCCATTTCTTAGTTTTCTCTTTGTAAATTTTGGAGTTCTCATATGCTTCATTTCGAATTCTTCCAATTCACACAACTGAAGAGATTGATTTTTAACCGATTTTTACTAATTAAGATTTAACTTCCTAACTGCCCCATAAGCTTTGTGTTCTAACTCCACCGGAAGATGACAAGCTTTTCCAAAAACTAAACGATATGGAGACATACCAATTGGAGTCTTGAAAGCAGTCCTATATACCCAAAGGGCATCATCAAGCTTGAGAACTCAGTCTTTCCGGGTTCACCGTCTTCTCAGGAATATCCTTGATCTCTCAATTTGATATTTCAGCTTGGCCATTTGACTGTGAGTGGTAAGGTAAAACAACCTTATGACAAACTTTATATTTGGTTAAAAGATTACCTGTAAGCTTGTTGCAAAAGTGGGTACCTTCATCACTAATAATGGCCCTTGGAGTGTCAAATCTTGTGAAAATGTTTTTCTTGAGAAATCTGAGAACAACCTTGGCATCATTTATTGGTGAAGCTATGGCTTCAACCCATTTTTATTCACAGTCCACTGCCAAAAGGATATAAGATTGTCTATAAGATTTGGGAAATGGTCTCATTAAGTCGATACCCACAAATCTAAGAGTTCTACCTTAAAAATGTTGGTCAAAGGAAGCTCATGTCGTCGTGAAATATTACTAGTTTGTTGACATCGGTCATATGTCTTAGTGAAAGCATAGCAGTCCTTATGAAGTATAGCCCAATAGAAACCAGATTGGAGAACTTTTGTTGCTGTTCTTGTTAGGCCAAAGTGACCTCTATATAGTGATGAATGATAATGCTCCAAAATTGCTTGGACTTTATCTTTCGGGATACATCTTCGAATCACTTGATCAGGGCCTCTCTTGAACAGTAAAGGCTCATCCCAGAGAACTTTTTGCATCAAATAGGAACTTTTTCTTTCGGGATGGATTTAAATCCGGAGGAATCAAACCTGTGGCTAAATAATTCACCACATCGGCAAACCATGGAAGCTTTTCATTGACTCTGAATAATTGCTCATCTGCGAAAGTCTCTTGGATAGGTATTGGTGACTTTGATTCCTCAAGCTCTAATCGAGATAGATGGTCAGGAACTGCATTTTTTGTCCCCTTTTTGTCTTTGATCTCCACATCAAACTCTTGTAAAAGCAACACCCATCGAATGAGTCGTGGCTTGGCATCTTTCTTTGCAAACAAATATCAGATTGCCGCATGATCTGTGAAAACCACAACCTTGGACCCAATGATTTCCGATCAAAACTTGTCCAAAGCAAACATAACTGCTAACATTTCATTTTTTGTAGTAGTGTAATTTTGTTGGGCATCATCCAAAGTCCGGCTAGAGTAGTAGATAACCCTGCACACTTTCTCTTGCCTTTGGCCTAGAGCTACTCCCACTGCGAAGTCACTCGCATCACACATAAATTCAAACGTTGCCAATCAGGTGTGATCATTACAGGAGCTTAAATCAACTTTTTCTTGATCAACTCAAAGGCCTTCAAGCGTTTCTCATTGAATTCAAATTTCACATCCTTCTCCAAAAGATTGCAAAGGGGTTTAGCGATCTTGGAGAAGTCTTTGA
>JANZXR010095181.1:0-10227 GCA_027575705.1 Erythroxylum echinodendron
TATTTATTATTATGATTTTTGGAGTCAGGTTTAAAAATATATAGTACAACTGTACAATATGATAATGGACTATTTTGTAAATTTTAAAAAATTTCAGGGACTATTTTATAGATTTAAAAAATTATCTGAAATGGTACCCGGTATTGACCAGTATCGGTACAGTACTGTACCAATACCCAATCTGATACTAAATTCAATACGGTATTCGCAACATTGGTATAGATAGGACAAAGGGACAGGGCAATGGTTAGATTTGACAAGTTGCTTCGTCCCTAGAAAAGGGGTTCTTCCAATACTTGTCGTTTTCGTGGTTGAGGCCAGCCCATGCTTTCCTGCTCATGGTCAAGGCCACCCAGACCCAGACCCAGAATATCCTTCCTAAACTTCAAATTTCATGCAGCCTAATTGTTTGTTATTAATGCGCTTATCTCCGTTATATAGGCCTCAGTACAATTTTTATATTAATCTTACTTTAAATTTTTGGTGTTTTTATCCTCCAACTAAAAAAGTTTGCTTTGAAAGGTCACCGAAAGAAAAAAAGTATCCCATAATAAAGAAGCAAGCATTTTTTTAAAAAGTTAAAATGCTCTGAAAGCACGTGTCCACTGGTTCAAAAATAAATTTCTAATAAAATTTAATTTTAATATAAATTAATCAAATTTTACAAAACTATGCAAGTACTATTAATAGAAGCTATAGCAAGAGGCTTTTTAATTGAGTCCGAGCTTAAGCTTAGCCCATAAGCCGGCCTATTAAAAATACCTTAATCTAACCTTATGGGCCGGCTTATTATATTCTAAGCAAATTAGTTATGATGTATATATATATGAAATTTATTATGATGGAAATTAATCTATTGAGTTGTATACTTTTCTCTTATTTTATGTTTCTGCGTCTCCAATGCTAATACTTAGGACTAACAACAACTTTTCTTGTTAAAGGAAACGTTGAGTGGGAAGATATTTCTAAACTTAGAAAGTCTAATTCAACATTTGAGAAATTCTCGAGTCTCAATTAACTGTTAAGGTGAGGGAGGAATTCAGAAAAACCTAATAGATTATTGACTTTTGAATAAATGGATCACTCAAACTTGGCCATTCTTGTAATAATTTATCTTCTCCGTTTGTCTTAATTAGATTTTTGTGCAAGCACCTTAAGTGTTAAGGTGATGTGTGCGAAGATTAGTTCGTACAATCAAATAATTTTACTTAAACTATAAATTTTTTAAAAAATTATTTATGAAATTAATTTAGTAAAAATTAAATCAATAAATTCTTTATTAAATAAAATTAATTAAAGAGTAATTGAAAGTCAAGATCCAAATCTTCAATAAAATTTAAAATAAATGTAAATGCTTGCTCCTTTTTTCATTCTACTCACTTATTATGATTTAAACTGTCTTAAAATTTAAAAATGTGATATATATTTTGTTAATAACTAAGTTAAAAGGTGAAGCATCCCAAAGAAAAGAGCCTCTTATATTATATTAAAGTTCTTGAAAAAGGACTAAGAAGGAAGAACTCAACTTGTATTTTAGTCCCCAATTTTTAGAACCAAAAAGTCTTTTTGATTAATTATTACTAATATAAATAGTAAAAAGTTAAATTTTAATACAATACAACAATAATAACAACATTTTATAGAAAATCCTGCGGGAGTTTGAGAAAATTGAGAAATATACAATCTTATTAATAACAACACCTAATAAGAGTCCTATTGAAACTTGAGATTTAGAGAGGTCCAGTAATGCGTGATTTTACCCTTACTTGGTAGAGAGAATGTTTCAAATAAACCTAATAAAAATATACAAATATATAATACATAATACGTAATACATAATATTGTATATATAAAATATGATAAAGATTAATACATAATATTGTACATATAAAAATAAACATACTAGAAAAAGACAAATACAATAATAAATCAAACTAATCATGCCAAGAAAGTAATATTGTTGAGTAAAAAACTATCCAGGCTAAATTACTAAGAGGTAAATACTACATATTAAAAAATGTTAATTATAAAACAAAAAACTTAAAGAAAATGTCAAAAAAAACTAAAAGAACGAGAATAACCTCTTTATGAGAGATCATTTATCTGTATCTTAGTATACTAAAGTTTTCTCTTATAGGTCATATATTTTGTAGGTTCTATCAAAGTTGTATCATTTTTAATCACTTTCCCTATTCTTCTTAGGCTAGCTTTTTTCCTCTAACAGTTTCTAAGTATTATTTTTTGACAACTGTTCAATAGAGTATCAAAGTGTTTCCTTTTAACATGTCTAAATCACCTAAGCCTTATCTTTCTCAATTTTTTATTAATATCAGCTACCTTTAATTTGTCTCTTACTATTACATTTTTGACTTTATTTCTTTTAGTAAAATTACAAATATAACGAAGCATCCTCATCTTTGTCATCATCAACTTGTACACTTTTTTTATAGGTCAACATTTCGCCCTATATAGTATGTTTTATCTAATCGCTGAACGATATAATTTACCTTTGAATTTGAAAGGTATCTTCTTGTCATATAAAACTTCCGATGTAATTTTCTATTTAAGTCACTCTGATATAATAGATATAATATGGTGGACTATATCTTCATCGATCTCTCTATTACTTTGAATAATTGACCTTAGGTACTTAAAACACTATTTCTCTGGCATAACTTCTGATCCAATCTTCAACTCCATATCAGTAGCCACCCTATAATTCTAAAAGTTATACTTCAAGCATTCAGTCTTAGTCATGCTGCTCAACTTAAATGTCTTCGTCTCTAACGTATCCCTCCATCATTTTAGCTTGATATTGACATCATCTTTTGTCTTATCCACTAAGACAATATTATCAATAAGCAACATACACCAAAACACATCATCTTAAATATTCTTTGTGAGTTCATTTATCACTATTGAAATAAAAAAGGATTTAATGAATAGCCTTGTTATATCCCAATACTAATAGAAAAATGTTTTTGTATCTCTCTTATTATCATCCTTATTATAATCTTTACCCCTTTATACATATTTCTAATCATATATATATAAATCATAGGAACTCCCTTAACCTTTAAACAACTCCACAAGATTTTCCTAGATACCCTATCATGTCTTCTCTAAACTAATAAAAATTGTGTGCAAATTATTCTATCTTTTCCTGTAATATTTTATTAATCTTTTAAGGAGATGTAAAGCTTCTATCGTACAGTTTCTTAACTTGAAGCCAAATTGGTTCTCTGAGATTGGAACAACCTTTCTCACTCTTATCTCATTCACTTTCTCCCACAACTTTATGATGTGGTTAAGTAATTTGATACTTTTATAATTATTAAATTTTGAATGTGTCCTTTGAACTTATATATAAGAATTAATATACTAAATCTCTTCTCATCCAATATTTTGGCAAAGTTAATGATAACATTAAAAAGCAATATTATCCTTAAGTAATATGGGACTATTTACAAAATTTTTATACTGTAAAGAGCAGAGTTATGAGTATCATTCTGTATCGACCGAAAAATGAAACAGTATCAGTTAAAATGGACCGACTGTTGGTCCCGGTCGATATCGAGGTTTCGCCTGGTACCAGCCAGTACCATAAGGATTGAAAAATTCAGGGACTAATTAGTAAAATTCCTAAATTTTTAAACCTAACCCCACTGTCCCCTCGATCCATCTCTATCTGGTACTCTCTCCTTTTTCTTCTCTCTCCTAGACACTTTCTAATCTCCATACTCTCTCTCTCTCTCATTCTCCTATTTGGTGGTTGCTTCTTCCTCTTCAGCCGGTGACAACATCGCCACCTCTACACACCCTCCTCTCCAGTCTCCAGGTGTCGTCACTCACCATGACTAAACCATTTTCAGGCTTCACCGCATGCCTTCCTTAGTTCCTCCACTCTCTACCACCGTCCACCGTCCACCGTCCATCGTCCACCACTATCTGCCACCACCACTTTTGGAGTTGCCACTCAACAAATTTGGAAAAGATCCATATTCATTCCTGACCTGACCCGAAATTTTGAACCAAATACATTGGAAATTTTTTGGGTGTGTTTTTAATTGTTTTTCCTACTTAATTGCATTTGTGAAGTGTGATTGTGAATGTGTTGGATTATTGAAAGTTGGAAGTTGGAATTTAATTGTGTGGAATTGTGATTTGTGTTGTGTTGGAAACTTAAAATTGGATATTTTGATTATAGTTGAATGAATAATGCCTGAATTTTTTGATCTTGTTGGTTATGATTTAGTTTATCCACGGTATGACTATGTATGAATTGAGATTTGAATTTTAAGCATACCACCATTTGCATTTGTAGGTAATCACAAACTATCATCATATAAAAGAAACATGAGTTTTAGGCATTGCAAGAGTAATTATGAATATGATTCTTTCCACTCCATATATTAGAAATTTATATAATTAAAATGAATACACTTTAATATTCTTCTTTTTATGTTAATGAAACTTAACTAAAATTTCCTCCATCTTCTTTAATAAAGAATAAAGATAAAGAATTGGTAATAATTTTCCTCAATTTCAAATATTAAATTTATAGCATTGCCTGAAGAAGTGTTTGAAGTTTTGACATTCAATTTGTCTTTTCCTTGGAGGACTATTGTAAATTGTATAAAATAATGATTGCATTCTTTCACTTCTGGAAAATGATTTCTTACAATTTATACGATATCTTCTAATAAATTAAACTCCTTGTTACTTGTATATATTATACAAGATATCTCAACTTCTTTATTAATTTCCAAAATTAAATCTAAATAAATTCAATACCTTGGAACATAGTCAAGCTCCATCTTTTTTTTTTTTATTGTTGATACCAAACTTGAGCTTCTATAAGATGTCGTTAAAGTCATTAAGTTAATGTCATAGGCTTGTGGATTAGGTAGAACCTAATGTTATCAATTGAAATCATGCATCTATCAATTCTTTTATTGTCATGAGAAATTGATATGTATTTCTTCATTGAATTGTATGTCACGGAACACTAGTTTAATTATTTTAAGTTATGCATAAAACTTACTTCTAAAAAATAAGTTCAAGTGTAGTCTAGTATGGTGAAGCTTAACATTCTACTTACCATTCATGTAGTTCAGTCATAAGTTAATATATCTAGTTACTTCAATCATCTATGACATAACTAATTTTCTTTTACATGCTACAAATGTAAAGTCCTGCTAGCAAGTGTGTGGTTTATTTATTAGTTACAAGTTTCACTTTCGTACACATGAATGTATCTTTTATGCCCATAAATATTTTTCCAATTAAATTCCAAAAACATATGCTCTCATTATCAACAAACCAAGTCCTACTTTAGCAAGTAATATATATATTTTTATAAATGTTCATCTAGGGAGGTAATAATACAAAACAAGTTATATTACATATGATGGACCTGCGTATTGTGTAATTGTATATGTTGAAAACTTTAATTTTTAGTTTTTGACTTATTGATGAATTGTGTTAGATAAGATTGGATTGTATTGGATGAAATTGAATTATGTATGATTTTGATATATGTCTTCATTTATTGCTACAGATTAATGGAAGCAAGTTCAAGTACTCTTGATCAAACTGTTCTAGGAAGATACAATGATCCAGCTTGGGCTCATGCTACATTAGTCCCGTGTATAAAGAACAATACAATTTGTTTATTTTGTACAAACATTTGAAAGGTGGAGGAATCAGCCGATTGAAAAAGCATTTAACTGGGGTTAAAAGAGATGTAAAACCCTGTAAAAAAAGTAAGTCATGATGTTAAGTGATAAATGAAAACATTGCTTGAAGAATATCAACATGAGAATGATAGAAGAGAAAAGTTGAATTTTGAAATTAGTAGTATAGTGATTATAGAAATGTTGAAGGTAGCAGTGGTAGTGGTAGTGTTTCATCCCAGACTTGGACCTGATGTGAGGAAAAGAAGAAGATAGGTGAGTAGGTTTTTTGCACCACCACAAGCAACTTTTAGAGCTCAACCTTCAATTCGTAATGCAATGCAATCAAGAGATGCGGTTTACAATGTTAATACGACAGTAGCTAGATTATGGTATGATGTAGGGTCATCATTCAATGTTTCTCACTTTTATTATTATCAACCCATGGTGGATGCAATAGCCTCTTATGATTTAGGATACAAAACTCCTTCACTCGATAACTTAAGAGGTAAATTTTTTAGTTGCTCAGTTATCGAAATTAAAAGTTATTTGATTGAAAGAAGAGTAAATTGGGCAACTTTTGAGTGTTCAATCATATGTGATGGTAGGACAAATAGGAAACAAGAGCCTATTATCAATTTTTTTAGTTTATTCTGTAAATAGCATAATGTTTTTAAAATCTATTGACATATATAGCCTTATTAGAAATACTGATACTTTATTTGAGATATTTGATGAAGTTGTAAATAAAGTGGGGCTAGAAAATATTGTTCAATTTATTATTAGCAATGATTCCACTTATAAAGTGGCGGAAAAAAGGTTACATAATAGGTATAATTTTTTTTTTGGATTTCTTGTGCTACACATTGCATTGACCTAATGCTGGAGAATATAACATATCTTAATTATTTTCCTATTATTGATGAGACTATGAAGAAAGCTAAAAAGGTGACCAAGTTCATCTATAATCGTGTATGGGTGTTGAATTTAATAAGAAAAGAATTTACCAATGGTAGTAGTTTATGTCGTCTTGGTGTGACAAGATTTACAACGAATTTCTTATCACTTCAGTCTTTTGTTTCGATGAAGATAGATTTAAGACAAATGTTTACAGCATGCTAGATTTAATGCTGGATTGGATTTTTTCCTGTATTATACTGAAAGATAGAGAATTTTGGTCTCAATGTTAATTTGTTATCTGAGTTTGTAAGCCTTTGGTGAGGGTGTTTTGATTGGATGATAGTGAAGAAAAGCCAACGATGTGTTATTTTGTGGATGTCATGGAAAGGGAGAAGGAAATAATTAAGGCCAATCTAAAACATAGGCCTTTTGTGTATACACCGTATCTTGCAATCGTCAATGAGAAATGAAAAAGGCAACTTTCTTCTCTATTGTTTGTGGCTGGGGTGTTTTTGAATCTTAGTGTACATTTCAGATCGGATTTTAAAAAGAAAGCTGAAGTTAGTAGAGGAATGTTATTTACTATTACAATAACTGTTGGTCATGAACTGATGCAAGATCTCTTAAACTCACAAATTGAGTTTTATAAGCACTGTTCTAGAGATTTTGGATTGCCTATTGTTATTCGACAAAGAGCAAAACCTTCTCTAGGTATTAATTGTTTCCTTTTTCTTATTTGTTAAAAATTAATTATCATTTTATTTTGTTAGTAACGCTACTTTTGTTATCTTATGGCTTACAGTTTCTTAGTGGGATCAATTCGAAAGTAGTCTTCTAGAATTGTAAAGATTTGTAATTCGAATTTTAAGTCAATATATGAGTGCAATATGCTGTGAACAGAATTGTAGTACATTTGAATTCATCCGTTGTAAGAAAAGGAATAGATTGGAGCACAAGAGATTGAATGACTTGGTATTCGTTCGTTACAATTTAAAGCTTCGGGAAAGGTATTCTACTATCATTATTAATTTTGATGTCTTTTCTTATAATTTTATAATAATTAAAATTTATTGTTTACTAGGAATTTTAATAGCACAAGTAGTTCAACATATTCAATTTTTATTGATAATATCAATCTTTTGGCGAATTGGGCTTTTGAGGAACCAAATTTGATACATGTGAATAACTTGAAAGATAATCTTAGTTAGGAAAGCATTGACACGTCATTTGGTGCGTTGAATTTGAATGATGATGATGATGAGGCTCCTCTTAATGATAAGAATTTTGTACTAATGATAACAGCGGTCAATGTAGTTATAGCGGGTATTCTCCCGTAAATAATTGAATGAAGTTCCAAGTTTTTATTTTTCCTCTTATTTTAATTTTACTTATATTTGATGTATATGTTAAATTTTATATATGTAATGTAATTGTAAATATTTTTGTTACATGTTTCACTTCTACTTAGTTGGTTCTTTATCACAAATTCTTGTCATAAATTGTAATAGTTTGAGAGTTAAGGATATTTATTATTCTTTTTATTGAATGTTTTGATATAATTACTATTTATTATATAATGAAATTGTAATATTTTAAATACTTTATATTGTTCTTAATTTTATATTTGTATGATGGTAATTGTATTTTTCATATTAATTATGATTATTATTTATATGTGAAATATCTTAAAATTATTGTTATTTCATATTAATTGTGGTTATTATTTATTACTATGATTTTTAAAAATAAGGTTGATGTAAACTTATAAACTATACAGTACAACTGTATAATATGACAGTGGACTATTTTGCAATTTCTAAAAAAAACATAGAGACTATTTCGTAAATTTAAAAAATTATCTAAAACGGTACCTAATATTAACAAGTACCGATATAATACTGTATCAAAACTCAATCTAACACTATATTTAGTGCGAAATTCGCAACATTAGTAACGAGCCCATTTCAAAGTTCACACCTGTGGAAAAAAAAAGTAAATTCCTCCACCCAATAAAGAAAAAGCAGCAGAAAACAGCCAAAGAGAGCATGCGACGTGACGTCTTAAAAACTCCGAAATGGTATCAATCAAATTCTCCCGTCTTTGAATCTTCTCTCGTGTGATTGAAAGCGGCCCTCTATAACTCTCTTTCCAGTATTGGCCAATCCACATTTCCTTTTTCACCCCCAAAATATTCTATACTTACAGCATTTTAGCCATGAACCACCCTCTCCATTCTATATATCGCGTCCCTCTTCCTCACTCAGTCTCCTCAGGGTTAAGGTTAGGGTTAGGGTCAGGGTTAGGGTTTTATCTGCGTCGACATGAGGCGTCGAGGCAAGGTTGAGCTGAGGCCTATCGAGGACAAGAGTAGCCGACAAGTCACCTTCTCCAAAAGACGCAGCGGTTTGTTCAAGAAGGCTCGCGAGCTCTCTATTCTCTGCAATGTTGAGGTTGCTCTCATCGTGTTCTCTACTGGAGGCAAAGCATTCGAGTTCCACAGTGGCCAGAGGTATATGTGCTCATTTCCTTTTAATCCTCACCTTTCTGTTGCTCTCTGCTATCTTTCTCTTTTCGTGGCTTTGAATAAGCAAGCAATATGTGGTGTGAGCACAATGGTTTACAACATAGGTCTTAGTTTTCTGTTTGGTGTACGTTATAGTGCTTTATTTGTTTGTTTACGAGTATTTAAGTAATTGGTATATTTACGTTCATGATAACTATAGACGAAGAAGTTCAAAGAAAGTTTGAGTGTCCTTGTTTTTTTTTTTCCAGATGGTGACGTGTAATTACTCAATCTAAAGGACAAAGTCCAACACACTCTGGTCGGTTCATTGAATCAGTTTAATTTCAACAAAAAATTTGAGCTTGCCACTAACTTGAATTAACGAAAACGCTAAGCTACGAAACTTTAGGTTAATCTCGTCACAATTATTTGAAAATTACGAGGAACAACTTGTCATCAAGGAATTCAACTTTTGCTAAAACAGTCTACTGTAAGTTTTGTTGATATACTTTGCAAGTCAACATCAAGAAAGTAGTAGATCTAGATTCTCTTCATTGGTTGATGGGTAAAGAAGAAAAACCTCTACTTGTCAAATTTCTGTACATGCATTTTAGTTAAAGAGTTGGTATTTTTTTAGTTGGAAAGTAACTACTTTTTGAAAACTTTTGATAAATTTTTACATAATAGAAGTTTGTTATATATGACCCAAAATGAAATCATTTAATTCTTCTAAAACTTTGTTCGACTTTCAAAATAGAAATAAAGTTTTGGAAAACTTTTAAGGATTTTTTTTTGAATAGCAAAGATAAACTTTTTTTTATACAATACCCTAAGGCCTTGTTTGGTTGGCATGAATTCTTACTTGAGAAAGTAATCTTTTTCCTAAAATTTATATTATCATGTTTGTTTCATTTTTTTGGGTAGTTAGGAAAGTAAAAACTTTCCCAATCTAGGGAAAGTAGTAACACTTTACTTAGGTTATAAATCCCACCACCCTCTTGGTATTTAGATTACTTTTCTCAGGAATTTAATTTAAAAAATACACTAACCAACTCAACCATTCCTTCTCTCTCAACTCTTTTATAATAGGAAGGAATTTAATAACAACAACAACAACAACAACAAGAAGAAGAAGAAGAAGAATAATAA
>JANZXR010095212.1:7992-37350 GCA_027575705.1 Erythroxylum echinodendron
AGCATAAACATTTATGATTGTATTTTGTATTGTGCTACTGATGTGGTTTGGATACAAAATTTGAAGTTGTGCTAAGACTCTGTTTCATTAAAAGTTTATAGTAAAAGTTGCACAAATTCTCTTATGTTTATGTGCAGAATTTTCTTTCCTGTTACATTGACATTGTGGCTGGGAATAAGTTTTATGTTTGAGTCATGAGTCTTGGATGGAATTTCTGAAGTAAAATTGTTTAGATTGGAAGTTGTATTTATGGAATTGAAGGTTGGATTCGGGTCTTATGGTTGCAGTTACTGGTTTTACATATATATAGATGTTGATAGCAGATGAATGAAAATAGAGGGTTAAAATGTAGTCTAAAACTTCAAGGCGTAAACTGCACTAATTTAAGTAAAATTAGACAAAAGTATCTCATGAAAGTTGTAGATCTTTTTCTTAGCTTTCTAACGACATAAATTTTGTAATTTTTGGATTTTTGAGTTGAAAATTCTGATGGTTTGAAGGGAGGGAGTGCGACTGGAAAGTCGCGATTCTCTTCTTTATTCATGCGCATGCATAAAACCTCACCCCGTGACTCTTTCATTACCTCTCACGCTCATGTAATAACCCTCACCCCATGACACCTCCCATTGTCACGGTTGTGACAATTTCCGTGACATCCCACTCCATTGTCATGGTTATGACAATTTTATGTCACAACCGTGACATTCCTCTCCATTGTCACGATTGTGACAATTTCATGTCACAACTGTGACATCCCTCTCCCCTTTGTCACAGCGATGACATTATTATGTCATTATCGTGACACTTCTATGGAAAATTTATGGTAGTGACATTTTTATGTCATGGCTATGATAATTACAAATGTTGGACAAAAATATTTTAGTGGTAAAGTTTTAAGTGATTATATGTGTCGTTCGCCCCCCATTTAATTTATTTTCATGTTTATAATTATTTTATGACATTTGATTATTAATTTTTTATTTCATAAAAGTCCTAATATGAATTTCCTTTAGCTAAATTTTTATTTAATTATTATTTCATTAAATCTCAATTGTGGCGCGTAGTCGCAATAAAATCCGAATCAAGATCCAGGCCCAACATGCATGATCCTAGACAACAAGATATAGAGGTTATTCACAGGATACTCCGATAGTTAAAAGAGGGTCCTGGTTGAGGTATATTGTATACTCCACAGCATACTTGTGCAACTCATCAAAGCTCATGCCTTTCCTCGCCGTCTTCTTCAAATCCTAGGGAATAACAACGGCCGCAGTCATCAACCCCTCCGGATTCTTAGGCGACCCTTTTTTTTGTCGCAGATAAAGAGCTCATGAATATCTTCACGATAGCACTCATATTGTAATGATCGCTACTGCCTTTGCTCTTAACCTTGTTGAGTTGAGACGACTTTCTAGGGCTGGGACTTGACGACGGTTCGTGAAGCAGTGGAGATTAGCTCGATGGAAGGGGAAACGGCGGAGAAATTAAAAGAGGCTACGGAGGATCATAAATTGAAGGAACTGTACCGAGAAGCCACTATTGTTGCTCACCGGAAAGTGTTCAGTGAACAGAACAAAACCAAGGAGAAAATGAGATATTAATGCAATGGAAGAGCCACGAGACAGAAAAAAAGAAGTAAATTAGTTTTATTTATCTTTCTATAATATTATTAAATTATTGTTTTTTATTTTTTATAACTCCGCACTATTTTTTAGATATGTCGAATCACAAAAAATCTTAAAATATTAACCCAAAATAAAAGTTTCATCTTTTAAAAAATGATTAATTCGAGGAAGAACATCAAAAATCTTAGTTATCATTTCAATTAAACATGTAGTTTAATTAAATTATTGTTTTGATAATTGAAATTTGTGATTAATAAGTTATTACATATTTTTAATAACCATAATTATTAATTAATTGATTAATTTTAATAAATTAACTAATTTTTATAAATCATGATTAATTAATTAGTTTTTATTAATAATTTTTAAATTAAAATTTAACTTTTTTGGTGAACAAAAACAACTTTTTTCTTTAATATTATTTTAAGTTCTTTAATTTTATTTAATTTTTAATGTACAACTATAAATCTTTAAATCTTAAACCTTTTATCTTAATTTTCGATTCGATTTTTATAACATCAATTGTAGCACTCCACTCTCACAAGACACATACCCGACATCTTGAGTGATGGCCAAGTGCGTACCCTGTAGGGGTGGCATGCTAGAACAATCAAACACTCGAAACTCAGTATTTTTTTTTCTTTTTTGAAACAATGCATGCATATTATGAAAAATCAATAATAAAATCGGGCCCACTTTATTCATAAACTTTTTCAATCACAAGGGTTACAATCATATCACAAATCACCCGAATTTCATTAGTCACTAAGGCCCATTATGCATACAAAACACTTATATTCATAATTGTTATTACATCACAAAATCATTTACGAACATTTCCCATTTGGATAGTTATTATAAACAGAAGGTTCAAATACACATTGTACAAAAATCACGGAATATACAAATTGATATAAAAATAAGAAAGGACAAATGCAAATGCGAACTGATCCCGACCTCAGTCTCTTACTCAAATGCAGTGTCTGTACTCCCGTTAACCTAACGGGGTAACTCTTCTGAGCCTGAAAAAAATATTGCAAATTTTGGGTGAGTTTTGCGAACTCAAATGAGGTAACCATCATCGATGGTTAACTCAATTCATGCATCACATAACATATAATTCACATCTTTGCGTATACATAAATATCACATAATTACCATTACTACATTAATTCATCATGTAGCATCAAATAACACTTTATTTATTTCACATTTCACATTTGAACCATTTAAACAGTGCATTTCAATCATTTAAACATACATATCAAATGCATATGCCATGCTCATGAGACTCACTTTTAATTGTTAGTATTGTGACCGAGTGCCTATTATTGTCCCGTATCCATTGTGGATATCGGGCTCATTAATAACTGTCCCTTATCTGTTGAAGATACAGGGCTCATTTTACATAGTGAGCCTTTGGCTCTTAATCACTTGCTGAGCTTTAAGCTCTTTTTCACTTTCTGAGCCTTAAGCTCTTTTTTGGTGGCTACTCCAGTCACAACAGCCTTTTCGTTATCACGCATTCATGTAAGGAAATGCATCAGTCACATATGATCAATCAGTCACTTTAATTCACTTTACACATTCACTTTCACATGTTATTGGACCTTGGTCTGGCATTTAACATTAAAGTTAAGAATCACTTATTTCACTATATGCACATTCACATTTTTCTTCGAAACTTAGCCCGACATTCAACAATCAAATTGAGAAAACATATTTATTTCGTCATATTCACATACAAGGAGCACTTCAAATATCATAATCATTCATTAGAATCATAGGACCTTCATGTCTGAAATTAACACAGTCAACTCGCATTCATTTGATAATTCAAACATTACATAAAACAAACAATTTAATTGAGTGAGACCGTCTAGGTTACTCACAGTACGCTCTAGATTAGCATTACGTCCCAGATTTGGAAACGTCCAGATGTGGACATTTTATCCTACACATCGATATTATGCAATACACACGTTACACACATATTAATAATTGCACACTCTTAAGTATTCATTTATGCACAAATGTGTATATGAACTATGTACAATGCATGCTCAATGACAATCCCGGATATATTATCTAAATTCACATTTTATGCTCATTCTCATTTTTAGCATTATTTGCTTTCATAATATCCAAGCCTCGTTCACTTTTATTAGATACTTATTACTCATTTCCTTTGAATCACAACTACAATCATATGAACTCCTTCATCTCCATTATACACATGTCTTTGGTACTTTAATACCAACAGTTCATTCACTATTGTTATTCTAACATCATAGGATCATACAATATCCAAACTCTTATTTCTCTTTATAACATCTCCAAAATTCCAAACCTTCGGGTCAATTTTCCATGATCATTTTGACAAGGAAAATGAAGTAATTTGGCAACACTTTCTTCTAAGAAAATGTTCCCAATTGTCTTAAATTTCTAATGACACCAAGATCATTCAAATCGGTTTAGTATTCTATGAGTTATGTTCAAAATATTATAGACTAAGCACATTTGAAACTTTGGCTTTTTCATGATCATGCCGTCAAATTGTACAACTCATATCTCTCAATTATCATATCCAACAATTATGAACTTTATATCAGTTGAAAGAGAAGAGAATAATCTATAACGTTTGTGAAGATACTTTTGTCTGATTCAGCCTAAATCAATACAATTTATTCAATAACATCAGAACATGATTTCTGTCTCGGGTAGTACTACAACCTCGGTCAAGATTCAATTTCAAGCCAGATTTTGAAATGCTTAGAGATAGAATTAAAATTGACTTCTTTAACAAAGTTGTATCCCTATGTCTCTAATTTACTATGAATTAATAATAAACTTATTTGGACATCTACAGCTCAAGATATCATTAAAATACTAAAGCACATTCAACAAAAATCCATCCTCGTATCATCTCTCGAGTCGCGATCGCGACTTCCTTATTCCTCCAGTAGGGTCATGATCGCGACTTCCTTTTTCAACCAGTAGAGTCGCGCTACTGTTCTTTCTTCTTCTTCCTCTTTCGAATTACAAATTTTTCTTCTCTCATTTTTTTTCTTTAACGTATAACAACATCTATAACTTATAATAACCTCATTTTTGACCTCATTTTTTACTTTCATAAAGCTCAACAAACTCAAAAACAGATCAAAACTTAAGATTAAATATAAACCTCTAAAACTGAAAATCCATGCACGTAACTCTGCATGTTTTCTGCAATTTTTTCTATTCTTTCATTTCTACATTATTTTCATTGCTCTATTTTTTTCTCACATCCCTACATCACCTTAAACCTATCCTTTTAAACCAAAACTCATTTCACAGCTATTACGATTTTAAACTGAGTTTGGTTAGAAGAGGCAAAAATCACGGGTATGATTTTCATCTCTCACGCACGTGAGAAATGAAGCAAAAGCAGTCATGGGTGTGACTCTCATGTCTCATGCCCGTGAGAAGAAATGGATGTCGTGATCGTTCTTTGTAACGATCGCGACTTGGATGGTTTACAGAGAGTGATAATAAGCAATGAAATAGAGCATATATAAAACTTGTTCTTCATGAATTTCTGCACTTCCTTCACTTACATTTTTCTTTATACTCTTTATTTTCGACTCTAACTTTCATTTAAAACATTCATTCTCATCTCCAGACGTCACCATATACCTATTCCTTCACTCTAAACTCATTTTAAATCATCTTTAAAAACACTAAAAAATACTCACTTATAACAATAAAAACATCGACAGAAACAGAGCATTTACATATTCATTTATCACAAATTTTCTGCATTAATCTCATACACATTTTGATTGATTTTTCAACTCCAAAATTATTTTAACACTATCTCATAACATTTTGATCATCAAATATTCAAAATCAACACATCAAAAATTTCCATATCTCAAAAGTCACAATGTTCATGAAAACAAACATTTTTCCTCATGATCATATAATGTCAAATAATCACTAAATTTATCTCATATACTAACAACTCATAAGGATTAACATGTACTTACTTAATGACACTCCAAAATCTTCAAAACCTAAGAAGCCCTAACTTGTCATACACCCTTGTACACCATCTTGAAGGTGGTTTAGATTAGGTTTTTTTCTTGAGGCAAAAGAGAGAAACAACAAAATGGGAGTAGCAATAGGTAGAGGAAAGCAAAGTGTAACTTTGGTGAAGATTCGGTGAAACAAGATCCGAAGAAGAAGAAGAAGAAGCTTCAAGAAAAAGATATTTTAAGACAAGACAAAGCAGTGTTTTTGTCTTTCAAAGTTAAAAAGGAATGTGAGCTTAAGATTTGGACACTTGTCCAATTCCTAAGACTTTAACTAGATTCTCAACTAACTAGTTCTTATTAAACTAGTTCCTATTAAACTAGTTCCATAACTCCTATCTTTTTATTCCAGTTATCATCAAAATTTTCTTAATAACATCTTCTCTCAAATTTTAAAGTCATATCTAATTTTCAAAATCATTTTCTCAATAATTTCTAAAAATCATTTTTTTTCAATTCTCCAATATCATTTGTTTCTTATTTCTATTTCCTTCCATCAATTTACTCACCAAGTGATATTTTTCCTAGTCTAATAATATTCAACATTTTCGGAATTTATTCCTAAAATTCACCAAAAATTTTAAATCAACAATTTATATTCTCCAATTCGGATTTCAATGCAAATAAATCACAATTCTCAATAATATCACGTTAACAAATCAATTATACCTGGAATGTCAATAGATGCATGTACATTCATCTTAATGTGTGCAAAATTCAAATTCATGTGCGTGTATGCTAATATTATGTATGAGCATAAGATACATTTTTCCTAATCCCTCAGTGAGATCTCACATGTACCGCATTTTTGAGTTCTAACTCTTAATATGAGAATGAGATGTTACATCAATTTTGTAACATTATTCAACAACAAACACGTTAAGCAAGCTCTTTTTTTTTATAACAGGAAATCTTTATCATTTTAATTCTCTATCTTGGTAGATTTACCGGACATGCAATAACTCACTGATTATATGTGAAAGAAGTTTGTCAATATGATAGCAACGGGGCATCTAAAGTCCAACATTCAACATGCAATTTTCAATATTCATTCAATAATGGCATACAAAAGTACTACACTGCTACTTGTCAAAAAAAGGCTCCTTGGCCCCTCACGGGGTACCCTAGTGGTAGAAAGGGATAGAGGATTGTGTGAAAAGTTTGTGGGTTCAAAATTGGGAAGGAGCAGCGCTTGTTAAGGTGATTTAATCCATCTGGTAGTGGCCTATCCTTTGGAGCAAGTACCCCTACTACTGTTTAGGATCAGACTCGAATTTATCTATTTAAGAGTCTGAGTGCGTGGCTCATAGGTCCCAAGAGGACCTGAGTTATCCAAAAAAAAAAAAAGGCTTCCTTAAATTTCTCTGTGATTAGATATGTTGTGTTAGGCTTAGAAAATTATACTACACAGCATCCAGTAAAAAGTCCTGCTAAAACGCGAGAACCAAAAAATTCAATAACACGTGGTTAAGTGGGGAGGCTGTTTTCCAAGCTTAGAAAATTAAAGAATCAGGTCTTTCAAGTAGTCTAGTTGAATGAAAATGCTTGCAGTAGCTCAGTAACTCTGAACTATCTCTGCAAAAATGGGATCATCATCTATATCCCCTTCAATGCTTGTAACCTCCATAACTCTGGGATCTACAACGTTGTTCCCCAAGAAAATTGGGACTCCAGCTTTCGTTGTCACTCGTTCTTCTACTTCCCTAAACCAGCCTACCAAGGTTTACTGCAGAAAATATGAACCTGAGAGCAAAAGTACTACAACGAAAAGAACATTACCAGGGCCAATGAAACTGCCAATCATTGGCAATTTGCATAACTTGGTTGGTTCACTACCACAACATGCTCTTAGAGACCTTGCTAAAGAACATGGACCCATCATGCATCTGCAACTCGGCGAGGTTTCTACGGTTGTCATATCATCAGCTGAATTAGCTGAAGAAGTACTGAGGGTGCAAGATATCTCCTTTGCTCAGAGGCCTACCTTATTAACCCCCACAATTATGACCTACGGTGGTTCAGACATTGCCTTTGCTCCATATGGTAAGCACTGGAAGCAAATGCGGAAAATTTGCATGACAGAACTCTTGAGTCCTAAAAGGGTCCAGTCTTTCTCTTCTGTTCGTCACGATGAGGTCAAGAACCTCGTCGAATCGGTCCGATCCTCTGTAGGAAGTCCAATCAATTTTAGCCAAATGATGTGCTTATTGGCAAATAAAGTAGTTTGCAGATCAGCATTAGGTAGCAAGTGCTCAGAGGATAAGCAAGAGGCAGTTGTAGAATATGCGAAGAAAGGGTTAGAGCTGGCTAGTGGGTTTAATATAGTTGATGTGTTTCCTTCATTGGAGTTTCTTCAAGGAATTACTGGGATGAAAGCTGAAGTTGTAGCCCTTCAAGACCAGTTGAGCGAGGTATTGGATACAATCATAGAGGCGCACAGAGAAAGATTGAGGACTACAGGTAAAGGTGGGGGCGAATCAGGAGAGGATGATCTTCTCGATGTCCTTTTAAGGCTTCAGGCGTCTGGAAACCTTCAGTGTCCTATCACTAGAAACAGCTTAAGAGCCATCATTCTGGTTAAGTTTCTTGATTCTTTCACCTGTTAAATTTTATCAAAATCGAACCATAATAATTTCATAGTTCATCATCTGTTCCAGATATTTAATTTTAAGGCTTATTCTTCTGATTCGTGAATCTTGACATGAAACTAATCAACCTGATAAATGACTTGTGCAGGAAATGTTCGTTGCTGGAACTGATACTTCCTCAATAACGTCAGAATGGGCTATGGCTGAAATGATGAAAAACCCTCGCGTGTTAAAGAAAGCACAAGCCGAAGTAAGGCAAACCTTAAGAGGAAAGAAAGCGATCACAGATACAGATGTTGAGGAATTGAATTATCTGAAGGAAGTGATAAAAGAAACACTAAGGCTACACCCACCACTGCCATTGTTGCTTCCAAGAGAAAGTAGAGAAAATTGTGTGGTTAATGGGTACGAAATACCTGCCAAAACCAGAGTACTGATTAACGCATGGGCACTTGGGAGAGACCCCAAGTATTGGTCTGATGCAGAGAGGTTCATACCAGAGAGATTTGAGGATGGTAGACTGGATTTTAAAGGACAGAACTTTGAGTTCATACCATTTGGAGCAGGAAGGAGGATATGTCCAGGTATTCATTTTGGCCTCGCAAACGTGGTGCTTCCACTTGCTCAATTACTATACCACTTTGAGTGGACGTTGCCGGACGGAATTTCGCCGCAGAATTTAGACATGACCGAGAAGTTTGGAGCAACTTTGGGCAGAAAACACAGTTTGATGTTGATTGCCACTCCTATACATTATATCTCAGACCAACACGCGGAGGCCATGGAAGTTCTGATAAAAGATAATGACTAGAGTTGAATTGAAGACTACACATATGTCAATTACTAAAATGAAAAAGTGGCCATTTAATATCTGTATAATTATTATAAATAAGAAAGAGTAAGATTTAATCAGCATTCGATTCTCCAGGGAGCAAGAAGTTTCATCTCCCATCTGACTTATAAGGTCTAGCGGACCCTTTCAAAATGTATTCACATACGAGGAAACAGTAATTATGTGAGAAAATTGTTGAGAAATCTGCCCGTGTATAGTGGAATAAATATAAAATTTTTTGTTTTAGTTTTTGGAAAGTCAAGATTACATAATTAATATATAAAATATAACAAACTACGAATTATAATTCATACCTTTTCCGAAACTTGATCATATTATTGTCGTATCATTCAAATCATTTTTAAAATTGGTTCATTTCAACTTTCATAGTTACACAAATGACCGACTTCTAACAGTATCTAAAGGATGAGTTGAGAGAACTCTATAAGTTTTGTAAAGAGGGTTAAGTAAGAAGTACTAGCTCACTTAATCCTAATTAAGTTTATTTATAATAAGTTTTAGGCCTTTCAATAATTTAATTAAAATAAAATTTTAATTCTAATTTCAGTTAAATTTTAATTAGAATTACAGTTACTTCTAATTAAATATCAATTGGGCTCAATAAAACTTTATAATCAAGTCCAATTTGGTTAAAATATTTTTTCTCTTCAACCCTTTCTTTTTGTATCACACATTAAACTTTTAAATAGATTGGTAATTGATATAAATTTTAACCCTAAATTATATTTAAGATTATATAAATACACACATTTGGCAAAAAAAGAGCTTTTTTCTTATATTTATATACAAACATGACTGAAGGTAAAGGCTACGCTGTACAAATCTGAAACCTTTGCCAAGATTTTATAATAAAAAAATGAAAATACTAAAAGACAATAAATCTATTCCACGAGAAGATTGAAATAGATCCCGCAGAGACAAAGTAAGAATAGTTAAAATGTGCTCCCGCTATTAGAAGATTGGAATATTTGCCTACTTGCTGCGATCGTGCGATTCATTTTCACTAAAATAGTTTCAGGAAAAGCTGGGGAAGCCAAAATAGGAGTCCATCATATTCTCAAACAACTATCTGATCGCGTAATAATATAGCCCTATTTGGCAATCAGAGAATTGTGACATTCATAATGTCACTTCAGCATAATTAGCATAATTTAAAATTTATAAAATGATGGTATAATTGATTTTTTACATATTACATTTTCGGCTGAACATCAAAAAAAACCAGTTAGTTAGGGTTAAATTTGCCAACTAATAAGTCATTCACTAAATACATTCATTAACTTTTTTATATGGTCAAATAACTAAAGGGTGTCAATTAGCCAAAAAATAGCTAAAAAGTTGTTTATCCAAACGAGCCTCATTACAACAAACAGTACATTTAGTGACGTTTTCTTTCGCAACGTTAAGAAAAAAGTCAATAAAAGTAACAATTCGCAACGATTTTACAAAATCGTCATTAAAAGTAAGAATTTAGCGACCAAACAAAAAAGAGCGACACAAAGGAAAACATTTTGCGATGAATAACAGAAATCATTGCAAAATGTTGAACATTTAGTGACGATCAAAAAGAATCGTCGCAAAATGATGCACAATTGGTGACGATTTCAGGTATTCGTCGCTAAATATACTTATGGTAACGCTTTCTATAAATCGTCACCATAGTTTGTCAAACATTTGATGACTAATCCTGGAAATCATCACCAAAGAGTCACAATGGGCAATGATTATGTGAAATGGTCAGTAAAAAGACGTTTGGTTTTTTGCTACGATTTTGACATTGTTGCTAAAAGTTGTCATTTAGTGACGATATTTTTAAGCATCACCAAAAGGTTTATATTTAGCGAAGAAATTTGTAAAAAGTTGCAAATGGTTACACATTTAGTGACAATTTTCAGAAATTGTCACTAAATGGTCCCGAGAAGGGTCCTTGCATGTTCGAAGGCACCAATTGAAACGGTAATAGTGTTTCTCTCAGGTGTAGGGTTTTTCACACCCTCTTGCAACAGCTTTTCCGCTATACTAAACTTGTAGAGGATACAGTGAATGAGTCACTATATTTAGTATGGAAAACAAGTTCACCAGATGAACTGTCAGTATGAAACAGTTTACCTAAAACATAATCAGTATAGAACTTAGATATTGTTAGATTAGTAAACCGTTAAACGAACCGAGATTGGAGTGACATGCATACGTGAATGAGCAGACGAAGTATGTGGAATTGACAAATTTTCCAAAACAACTGATTTTCCTAATCCTGTACAGACTATTGTGACATCGTTCTCACCTCCATGGGCATACATGTCACCTTCGAGACTCAAAGAAGCTTAAAACAACATGTAGTATATACCATCAATTGTGAATATATATAATAGCTTCATAAAAGGAAATGAGATGTACATAATAAGGAAAGTGACATTGTTCGGATGATACTAAATACCTTGAAGCAGAAGATCGGCCATGGAAGGCAAACGATAATTAGTGCATAAAGTGGAGATTTTTTTCCACATTGTTTATTGTTTCAGTAGAGACAATTTTGTCACATTCCACCCAACGGACTGAATTAGGGCCATCTGGAACTAGTCTCCATGTCGACATTCCTTGATTAATCTGCAAATGTCAATTTAGAATTAAATGATAATATGTTCAACTCCAATTTCAATGACAAGTAAATGTAGTCCAGTTTACGACTTACACATCTTTAATGTACCTAATAATATGAAATCTACCCTTTATAAAATTTCAAAAATCTATTGTGTAGTTTTTATCGTAAGCAAAATTGATACTTTAAAGTAAAAGAAACATGACTATGTTCTTGATTTACAGAAATATAGTATTATCCATAAAATGCATCAAAGATATAACAAATAAAATATAACCATAACAAATAACAAAGGTAGACAGACATAAACAAATAACAAAGATAGACAGTAAATCATCTTTAAAACATAACCATAAACACAGCTCATACATCAAATGCATAAATACGAACTCACAATAAACACCTAAAGGTATAAGTTAAACTTAGCACAACTTCGTTAATGAAAATAGAAGAAAAGAATAATACCGATTCAGTAGAAGATGATTCTTCAATATAGATGAAGAAATAGAAGAGAGGATTTAGAGAAATGTTGGCGGCTTGAACGAGAATGGAGTAGCCTTTTATGTTTTTGTCTTTGAAAACTTAATACAAAACAATGTTGTTTTTCTTGTTTAGGTAAACAATGTGGTTTATTGTTTACTGTAGTTGTTTGGAAGTAATATTAATTAATTTGCTACGATCTGTGTATTTGGTTGACAAACGTTAGATGTAGCGACTAATACATAGTTTGTCACCAAAGCCCACGAATTCGTAAATAATTTTTAATAAATTTATTTCCTATTCCAAATAAAACATAATTTGAATTTAAAATTGAATTTATTTCCCTATTTTGTTTTGTTTATCCACCAAATTAAAAATATAGATTAGTAATTCCCAAAAATTAAGCAAATCAAGAATAAGAACTCCATGTGTAAGTATAAAAGACAAAATTTTCATTTTGTTATTGGTAATAGGAAAAACTCATATATGTTAATCAGAAGAGATAATTAAGAAGGAAAATGCTTGAGTTTTTGTGACTTTTTGTATAATTGGTAGGGAAATAGGAGTCATTGGGGACGAAAGTTTTGATCGTCGCAAAAGGTATATAGTATTGGCGATGATTTCTCAATTTGGTAGCAAAATGTTTTACATTTTGCGACGCTATTCTATAATAGTAGAAATCTTTTAACATTTGGTAACGAACTATATATTCGTCACCAGTCGTTTTCCTTGTATCATGCACTCCTATGAGTGAAGGGTTCTGTCACGATCGTGCACTCTTGATGTGTCACACAAATTGTAAAACTAATATCTCTCAATTCTGATTTCCAAAAATTTCAAACTTTATTCTATTGGAAAGCTAAGAAGATAAACTAAAACTTTTATGATGACAATTTTATTTGATTCATCCTACATCAATACAATTTAATAGTTAAAATCAGGGCACAATTTTTGTCAGGGATGGCGCTGCAATCTCTGCCAGCGCTCATGACATTATCATGTAAAGGTCATATCTCTTTCGTCCGGACGTTCAAAAGTTACATGTGATAATTTCAAATAACTTATTTCAGAAAATTATACAATTTCATTATCATAATTTCAAAAAAACATTTTTCAAAAAATTATACAATTTAACTTTTGTATTTTAGAAAAACTAAATTATAATAATTTAACAAGATATTGTAATATAATTAGAAAACTATTTCTAACAAATTATATTTAAAGATTAGTCATTCCAAAAAATTAAGCAAATGAAGAACAATTGCATGTATCTTTTTATACAAATAATAAGGTTAATGGTAGATTAAGGGCTAAAGGGTATATGTTGTAATGTTAGTGATATATTTGGTTTAAATGAAATGTGATTTGCAATACTTATTAATTTAGCTAATAACTCTATTAAAGATAAAAACTTTTAAAATTTCCCTATTTTATTTTATTTATCCACCAAATTAAAAATATATATTAGTAATTCCCAAAAATTAAACAAATGAAGAAGAACTTCATATGTAAGTGTAAAGAAAAATTTTACATTTTGTTATTTGTAATAGGAAAAACTCATATATGTTAATCAAAATAGAAAATCAAGAACAAAAATGCTTGAGTTTTTGCGACGTTTTGTATACTTGGTAGCAAAATAGGAGTCATTTGTGTCGAAAGTTCTGATCATCGCAAAAGGTATATAGTATTGGCGATGATTTTTCAATTTGGTAGCAAAATGTTTTACTTTTTGTGACGCTATTCTATTTTGGTAGCAATATTTTAACATTTGGCGACGAATAAATCAGTCATTTTCCTTATATTGGCGATGAATCTATAATATGGTAGATAAATATTGGGCATTTCATGACGAATCTGAATTTCGTCGCCAAATGTAATCACTAAAAAAATTTAAGTGAGATGACGTCGTTTGTTGTTAAACAAACAACATCGTCCCAGCATCTGAAAAACATTTACCCTGAATGCCCCTCCTCCACTTATCTCTTCCTTCTCTCTCTTAACTAATATTTTCACAATTTATGATCTTTTCGTCATCATCTTTTCTGTGGGTTTCTCTGTTAACACGCTATTACCGACTATCTTCTCCCTACAGTGCTACTCAACTTGGTAAAAAAAAATTGGATTTGTTCTAGGTTTATTTTACGTCCGCCATTGTGTTTGTTAAATGCGATGAAGAGGGGTCAAACTTAGGATTAGTTATTGAGTTGTTTGCTTAGATTAGTTATTGACTAGTTTCAATGTGTTAATGATGGTGAAGAATGGCAACAGAGACGATGAATGCTTAAAGAAGACTTGAGTTATATTATGCTTATAATGTCTAGTACTTAAAAAGAGTTCAATGAATTACTAAAAAAGAAATCTTATTTTTAATAACAAGAATAGTTCACTAATGGGCAATTGTGTCCCAAAATGAATGGTTAAGAAGTTTGGTAATCTCTGACCATTAACTAATATTTGGTGAGAAATCTTAGTCAAAAATTGGAATTTATCACGCACTGCCAACCATGGCTAAGAACATGGAAAGATGAGACATACTTAAGTCCTAGGATATGAATTATAAAATGACATACTTTTATAATATAAATATGGTCTATAATGAATAGGAGCATCTTTTATACGTATTTGTTAATAGTGATAACTATAATGATTATGAGCTTATTTCATACTATTTTGATGATTAAGGAGCCTATACTAATGATAAAGATGTTGTATACTCTTTTAGTGTGTCCTTATATACTTGCTTCTAAGATGAATTTGCATTGCATCATGAATTAAAAAAAATGCCTAAAGTGTGTCAATTTTGAATTTGATTTTAAAGTGGAGAAAGTATAGGAATTAGTGAAAGTGGAGAAAGTATAAAAACTAAGCCTATATGTTACAATTAATTTCTTTTATTTCTAAATTAAATTAATGTTAATAAGCATGTTCTATATATCAATCAAAAGAAATTTTGTTTTGCTTGATCTTGTCCTTATATACTTTCTTCCAAGATGAATTTGCATTGCTTCAAAAACGAAAAAGGCATTCTCATTTATGTTTATGAATTTGGGACAAAGGCATTAATCATTATTATCTACATCCCATCTCATTTTCTTAGTTGACAAATCAATAAACATATAGTGTTAAAGTTACCAAGTCTTTATTGATGATGTGCTTTAAATATGCTTTTATAGTACCATCAAGAAGATATTTTATATTCAGTTGGTAATGTTGTATAGGATTTATTTGCAGATTTTGTGTTCCTCTGTTTGGTTGGAGTCAAAATAGCAGAACTCATATGACATCTTCAGGTATGCAAATTAGTAGTAACCATTATTGTTTTATATATCAGTTGTCATTCTTTTTGTTGTATATTGTTTAGTTAATTGGTGCATATGAACTGATACAACGATGTTGACTGCATGTTGTAGTAGACATAGGTTTTTTTTAACTTAAGCTCAAAATGAAAAATGCATGTTGTAACTCTATTATCTTCTTTTATTGTATAGCTAAATGGATAAGATTTGGATGTGTCATTGAAAATGGTCAACTAAATACGTAGAAGGAGTTAAGAGTTTCATGCAATTTGTAAAAGATCAAATGGGTGATGAATGTAGTATTTTTTGTCCATGCATCGATTGAGTAAATGTCGACTTCCAAAGTTAAGATGTGATATATAATCACTTGCTCATTCGAGGCATAGACAAATTCTATACTCCATGGCTTTATCATGGTGAATGTAAAGAAGCAAGTTGTAGTAGAAGTGGCGGTGCATCTTATGATGACAGTTACAATAACGATGTTGATGATTGTGATGTTTAGTATTTGAATACTAATCTTCTGATATTTATGTGAAAAATTAATGTTTGAGTTAAGACTATAATAATTGTTCATATTTCATTTTACACAGGTTCATTATAATGATACCTGGTAGAAACAAGGGAAAGAGGCTGGTAACAACCGAAGAAGTTCCTCCCACAAACCAACCAATAATTGATTCATCAAATGAAGAAAGTCAGCAACAACCTTTACCAACATCGTCTATTAGTCATGAGGGATCTTCAGGTCTATTATTATTAACCAAACATATTAACATTAATGTTGAAATTACTCATTACATGTTTACTGTGTTTCTCTTATTATGAATTTTGTTTTTAAGTTCCAATACTGATAATAGAAAAAGAAGTAGATGTAAGACAAAAAGAGCTGAGTTGCAATAGATGAATGTTGCAATGAACACCAAGTTAGCTGTGACCATCGATCACACGTAACGTCGCTTGCTAGATAAGATTCAATATGCAAAATTGGCTAGTAAGTTGGGCATCGTTGTGACGAATGATTTGCCTTGCCTTCAACATGTCAGGCAATTGAAGGAAGACAACTTGCTCCAAAATGCTTTAGGCAAAGTTTCGGTAATATTTCAATTCATTTAATTCTATATATTGCGATTTTACTTTACAAAATTAATAACTTAACTTATACATTTTCTTCACAGATGAAGTTCAATATTGTTGATATCGATAATTATGAGGATTTAAGTAGTGTTAGTTCATTATTAAAACAAAGGGTGAGGGCTCATCCATATAGACTTCATAAATATTACCAGTCTTTCCTTTCCGATGAAGAAGTAAGGAGACATGTTCCAGAACTGGTGACTCCAAAAAATTGGAGTCAAATGTGTGATTATTGAACCTCAACGAAGGTTCAAGTTTGTTTTTTTCTCTTCATATTTTCCTACCATTAATTTTGTTTATACATTTCATGACTACTTTTAATTTAAGAAAAGTGTGAGAAAGCCAAAGAGAATAGAGAAAAAATAAAAACTTCTCATAACACCAGCTTCAGATCATTTGTTGTCGTTTGACAAGAATTTGTAAGTGTAATGTTTTCAATTTATTATTCTATTTCTTAATACACTAAATTCTAATTGGTTATAATTTTTTAAATTCAATAGAGCCAAACACAACTTCAAGGGCAAGAGTATGATAGGATCACACTGTACAAGCACACACACTACAAGGAAGGTCAAGGAACTAATTATGTAAGTACAAACAAATTAATATTACAATTTAATTTTCTATGTAATAGTAAGTAATAATTTTTTACTTTAAATTGTAGGACAAAATGCAAGAGTTATTGCAGACGTCATTATCTGAGGGCAATCAGCCTAATATCGATGACATTTGTAACAATGTCCTTAGTACAAGATCGGTCTATATCAAAGGTCTTTGGTATGACCCTAAGCCTGTTGGTACATCTTCGTCACGATCAACATATGTGACGGTGCTTCAAGAGGAGAACCAACAATTAAAGACTAACTTAGATCGTAATATTAAAGAAGTGAACAAGCTTAAAAAAATAGTTAAATAATTATTAGGTTTTGCATATGTTAGTGGTAGTGACTCAGATGAAGACTCTTATTTTGTAAATAATGTGCAAATATTTTTTATATAAAATACATTTCATTTTATATGTTTATTTTATTTCAATTTATTATTATCTAAAAAATATATGACCAACATTAATTATAAAATTAATCATTTTTATATTTCAAACTTTCTTAAAATTTGTAATAAATTAAAATAAATTTGTTTTTAAAATTAACATAATATTTAAATTTAAAAAAAATTCATCACTAATTAATATTAGCTAGCAAAACAAAATCTTCACCAAAAGTTATTACCTACGTTTACAAGAACGTCTCTAAAAATATTTACTTATAAAAAATTATTAGTTAAAACTATTCTGCTACAAAAACAGAATCGTCACCAAAAACTAATAGCTACCAAAAAGAAATCGTCACAAAAGATTGTTAGCTGCGTTTGCAAGAACGTCTCTAAAAATATTTACCTACAACAAATAATTAGTCGCTAAAACTATTCTGCTACAAAAAAGGAAATCTTCACTAAAACTAATTACCTACGACTATATTTTAGTCAGGAATAATTTTTATCTACGAAACAAAAGCATCACAAAAATCTATGTATGACGTTATATGTTCTCATCAGTTATATTTTTTACCACCGACGAATTTGTCGTGTCGAAAAAATTTTTGCGACTATTTCATGAAAACATCGCTGATGCTATTTTGCTACCGAGATTTAGCAACGATTGGGGTGACGACTACTTTTAATTTGCAACAATTTTGAAGTGTTTAGCGACATTTAGTTTCGTTGCAAATAACCTTTTCTATTGTAGTGTGATTAAATTAACTTTTTTCTCATTACATGGCCATCCAAATATTAGAAATGTCAAAGTAATTTTGCGAATTTTTTGTATAATTAAATCATTTAATTACACAATTTTCTAATTAGACGTAGAGTATAGAATTAATATCTACTATATTTGCGTCCAATTATATTAGTTCTTAATGATTAGTAACTAATTCTATTAATGACATTTGAAGACTACTTTTGAATAGTCATTGTACCTTAAGTAAGGATTTTTCATTTCAATATTACTACAGAATAATAAAACATTCTCTTTAATTGCTATAAAAAGATGAATTTTTTATTGATGGCTCAATTACCTCTATATAATTGGCATGTGATATCCAATATAGTGTCATATTAGTGAATTTACATATTTTAGTCTATGAGATCGGTTACTTCCTTTATAAGGAAGGAGCATAATATATACTAGTCTTTTGTTTCTTTATTGATGTCTAGTCTTAATAGAATAATAACTAGGAACAATTTAGAGATAATATATAAATGAAATATGAATCTCATAAAAACTAAAAACAATCGGTTGGTTATAGCAAAAAAACTAAAAATTTCCCACTTGCAATCAATTGCTTAAGTGTCCTATATCGTATCTCCATATGACAATCATGGTACTATTGTATTAGTAGTTTAATGAGAGAACTTTATGAGATTCTTCATGATAAGAATTTGCAATATTACATCTTTCACCTCAATTTTCATCATAATTAAAAGAAAAAATTTCTTAATACATACTTAATCTTTAATGACCTTAGCTTCTTTTGAATATCTAATTGCTTTAATGTTTTACAATATATTATTATATGAATAATGCAAGAAATTGTTCCAAGTTTATTAAATAATTTCTTGATCCAACTAATAATTTATACTAAATGAAAATTGTGTTATGACTTGATTAGTAATCAATTTTATATTATAACCTTTCTAATCTCAAAATAATCTTGTTCTAAGTAAAATATACTTAGTTAGGACTTACTTATGTGAAATTGAAGTTAATATCTTTATAACCTTAAACTCAAATATTCATTATAGAATAGTGGATATCTTAATACTTCATAACTATTGGATATCTTAAATATTAAAAACTTTTAGTACATTGTCTATGTACTTAGACTAGAATAGGTAAACAACGTTCGTAAATATCTCTTTATATCTAATTCTCAAAATTAAGTCATTATCTTTTTATATCCAAAAGGAGTTGCTCTTGGCTGTCATAATTTTCAATAATTGTGAATTTTTGCTCCTTATAAGCAGTATGTCTCTACAAACTTCTACTAAATATTACAACTATACTCCTATTAATCTTTTTATAGACATGATAAATCTATAATTATCTCGAAAACAAATACTTTGAATTCTTTATAAAAGTTAATCTTTCAACTTTTCATAACCTCTTGACAATACATCAAGTTGTCTTAATGAAGGAACAAGTTCTATTTAGATATACTGTCATGAGATTTGAACTTTTTAAATTTCATCTTACACCTAAGAACCATTCTCCTGTATATTCATTGAAATACATGAATTATTTATTGTACTTTGTAGTTTTTATTATCTAATTTATTTTTAAACTTATTGGATAATATATTCTTCATCTAAGCATTAGATCTTAAAATTAGTAACTTAGACTCTTTTGAAGTCTTAGGATTCAATATCGAATATAGAACCTTCCTAATCAATTTAATTGGAACTTTCAGAGGTAAGCTTTTGTACTAGGCATAGTTATAAAAGAAATAAATATTACATCATACAATATTTCATATTGTATTATTCCTTGTATAAATCCATACTATTATGGAATTTAGTTATGGAGGTATTCATCAAATAATCTTATTCCTTATAAATAATTGAAAATTTTCATTTTTACCACATCGATCTCATCAAAGTTTAACATTTTCAATGTTTAATTTCTACTTATATTTAAATAATTTTATTTTTTTAAAAAATTTAAATCAATATTTCATTTAATACATATGCTTATATCATATAAAGTCATTAGTCAATTTAATAAAATATATGTATTCATCCTCTTATGAATTATTATTACATCTCACACATTATATGTATGTGATTTCACAATTCATTATTATAATTCTCTTTTCATTAAAGGTTAATTTGGTCATCCTTTAACTTAACAAGTTTCATACAATTTATAATCAAAGGATACATATATCTTTGTATGGAACTTTATGATTCTTATTATGTCGATTTAACTAACATAGTATAAGAGAATAGTCTTAGATATCTAACTTTATATTCTTGTCACTTATGTTAAACATAAGTCTCCTTTAATCCAATACAAACAAACTATTTGCATAAATTTGGATCAACTAATTTTACTCAACAACCTGTTTCTTATAACACCTTATACATTGTAATAATTTTGTATACGTATTCAATATCAAATACTAAAAAGTATGAATTATAAATATGTAAAATCTCTATCATAATTTATATAAGTAAGAAAAGTTATATAATCATTTTCTTTTAGTGATGACTATTATCATATTATAACAAATAACATTAATTATAGTCATGCCTTTAGTAGACTAAATTATGTGAAAGTTTATATATACATGTTTTCTTCTTGTTTCTTATATGAAAATGATTATGGGAATCTTATACACACATTTCTAAGAGTTTATCAAACATTTGACTATCATTATCTTGTATTTGTAAAAGAGAGCCTCTTTGAAATTATCAAAGTGATAAAGTGAGATTTTTTTTAGTTGTAAGCATTTGTTGGGATTTATATACTGTATTTTGGGGGTGTTCTAAATGACATTGAGGTTTCTTCTCTTTGCCCAAAAAGATTGAATTCATTAATACTATTATACTCATTAATAAACTAAGTTAATAAATATCTTTCTAAAAATTTATTGATACTAATTTATCGCCTTCTTACACGTCATTAGAGACTAACACTATTCTACTTAGAATGAAGTATAAATATAAGAAAAGCTAGTAATTAATTATATGCAATGACAAAATTTTTTTTAAGACTTTAATAATGTATTTAGTTACTCTCATTATTGTATTCAAAACAATAGCCCTCTCTACCATTCCAGAAGGATTACTTTATTGTCTCTAGTGAACTAGGATACTATTCAAGTTTCGTTAGTCTTGAGTTACTTAACAAACCAAATAAACTTAAATTAGGTTAATAACATCTTTTTAGTCACATCTCATGTAACTCCTATATTTGTTATGTGACAATCCTTGCTAAAGTATATCTTATTTGTTATTCCTAGTCTTATATATACATTTTTATGATTATGAGTACTCATCCAAACTATACAAATTTAGTTAAGTACACCCATCAATTTAAGATAAAATATCTGAATTAAAGGGACTTTGAGTCACTCAACCAGCTTATAATAAAGAGAACTATAATTTATGCTTAAATAAATTTTTATTTTCTTAAAAAGTCACGTTTCCAATTTGTATTTAATATTTAATGAGGGATTTAATTTCATTGGTCTCAATAAACTTATATTAAATGTAAAATGTCATACCTTTAAACATGTAATATAATGTGTATATATATCATAAATCAAACATATACTATTAAAACATTCAATTTATCATGTAGATATAATCAAATTATATGCATAACATATCAAGCTTGGTTTAATTCTAGTTATTGATTTTTATAATCTAAAATAATATTTTAAATCCTATTCATACTTTTTTTAATGAATTAAAATCCTGATTCAAATAGAAAGTTAATTTTATTTGAGAATATTTTTCAATATCAAACTAGAAATTATTTTTAATTATCTTGAATCCTTTAGCAAATTTTACTTGAAAATAATTTTCAATAAATTACTGATCATACTTACTATAGCTTAGAAAAAAATCCTTATTCAACAATTTAACAAGATATTCTTATAATTAGAAAATAATTTCTAATCTAACTAGAAATAACTTTTCTTTAATTAGAAAATAATTTTCTAATATTAAAGAAGACTAATTTTAAAATTAAATAAAATATTTTAAATTTTATTAAGAATTAGTTTCATTATTTATTTTGAAATTAGTTTCTCATTTAATTAGAAAATCATTCCTTAATAAATTAGGAAACTATTTTCTAAAAAGTTGAAACCTCATATTTCTTAATTAATAAAGAAAATTAAGACAATATTTTTCTAGTAAATTAATAAACTTGTTATTCAAATAAATGAAGAAATAATTTCTAAATAAATGGAATAATGATTATATAAATAAATAAGATAATAGTTTTAATTTTTAATCAAATTGAAATAAGTAACTTTAATTAAGAAAACATCTTTCTTAACTATTGAATAAATATTTTTCTTAATTTTACAAACTATAATTAATTAATTTTAATCTAATTAAAATACAGTTAATTATAATTCTAAGAATTTTTTAAAATTAAATTATTAATCTTACTCCCATTAAAAATAATTGATTTAATTCTAGAATTATTGTTCAACTTACAACTATTTTAGATTCTATTTAGCTCCCGAATTAGTTTATTCTAACTTCAAGATTGCTATAATTATAATCTAATTGAAATAAACTTAATTAAAATTCTAAGCAATATTTTTAAATTTTATATTAAGAATCAATTTAATTATTATTCTTAATTACATTAAAATAGTTGATTTAATTCTAGAATTATTTTTGAACTTAAAACGATTTTAGATTCTATTTAGCTACAAATTAGTTTATTTTAAATTTATGATTGCTTTAAGTGAGTTCCATTAACCTAATGACAAAATAAACCTAATTATGAGCTTGGGGTGAGGGTGAGTAGTAACAGTGAGACTACTATTTAGGGATTTCTAATTTGGGGAACTGCGACGATGAAGGGACGTGACACTAACAGGGAGGAGACAATTTGGTCGATTCGATGTAAAAGACGATGCAGCAAAGGTGACGGTGCGGTGAGAAGGGAGATAACTTCATTTCTATTTGGGGATTAGATATTTTAGATTTGAGGTTTTTAACATTTAGGTTAATTTGTTAATTACTTAATTTGGTTAATTAAAATAATTACTTATCTTTATATTATTCTTTATACCTTTTTTCTACCCCTTTACTTTTTGATTACTTTAATTTGAACGTCTCTTTAAAAATTAAAAGATATTTACGCCACCACTCAAACTCAAACTGGGATGCTTTAGCACTATTTCTTAAAAGCAACATGTCTATTGATTTTTCCATAGTAGATTGCTCAAAATTGTACTAAGCTACTTTTTATTCAATTGTCTAAAATTTTGTTTAATATTTTAGTTATGTGGCATTGTTCGAACCATAATAAAATTAAAATATTATAAGTTTCTACCGTATTATCGCATTGATAGCATTATGTCACTGACACCTTTTTTGTTACCTAGAAGAGACTATCTCAATTGCCAAACAATGGTCCCGTTTGGTTGTTAACTGATCAGCTAAAAAAACAGTTGATTGAATAAATTTAGCTTATTGACTTTATTAACCAGCTATTCTAGTATTTGCTAATCAGCTGATTGGGTTAACTGATCGAACTCAATCAGCTGATTTTTAAAAAGCTTAGGAGGAGTAGCGTTTTACTTCAGATGATTGAATAAATGACAGAAGATACCCTTCATTCCCAAATGCCAATTATTGTAGGACAACTTGTATTGTGCTTTTCCGAGGTGTCTGCCTCCTACGACCTCTCAACATGGCCTCCACCCACTGGTCTTTGAGGTTTTTGACCACTAATGTGATAACTTTCTGTAGTCAATCTTCATTAGTTTGCCAAGTCATGTGGTGGGTATATGCCTATTTTGTTATAAATCACACTGAGTTAGTACAATTAGTAGAGTGCAAAGTAATAAATTACACTGATTTATTATTATTATATTATATATTTTTTAATAGACTTATAAACTTAGTTTTAATAAAATTAAATATCTAAAATTTAAATTCTTGTGAAAATATTCAAAGAAATATTAAAATATATTACTCATATTATTATAAAATTTTTAAATTATACCCTTATAAGTCATTTTACATATAAACAACTAATACTAAACAGCTAATTTTATCAAATATATTTAACAATCGGCTAATGTAATTCACTGGTTAAATCAGCTGATAGAATCAACTATCAACTAACAACTAAATGCAATTAGCTGATTGTCAAACAGGGCCAACATCCTGCTTCATCAAAAGAAATGCTATAACCAAGAACTTAAACCTTAGCCACCTAGTTTCCACCCATGATAAGTTGTCACTGCCCAAGATGTTGCTCCAATCTCTAACGATTATCCACGAAAAGTTGCTATCAACTCCATGCATCTCCTTCTCACAATGTAGAAGTACCTACCTCAGCAAGTTGCCATTAGCTTTTGTCCCTCCTATCATCAGCTTGCTCAATCGATAGTCTTTGACCATCTTCACCAACAATCTTCACCCATTTTAGTGCTTTCTTTTGTGACAAAACATGACCATCAGTAACAAGTGACTCCCTTCTATAACACTTATGTTTGTTTTTAATATTCAATTTATGTTAATATCCATCATAATGTACACCTCCATCATTGCCCATCATGGTGCAAAATTTGCATCAAGATGGATAAATCTTTATTTTTTATTCATATACTTCGTAAATTTGGACTAACTCATGTTAGCATTCATTATATATAGTCTTAATTACAATATACAATAACATTGAAACAATTATACACGAAATAATATTAGGCAAAATCAACAATACTTGTAGAATTGGTAATACCATGGCTAATGTCTTCCCATTCATCTCATGTCAACATAGCATCCTTGCATAAGTCTAACAAAATATTGAAAACAAACTTAACCTACGGCTTTAAATGACTAAAAAATTATTTAGTTGAACAAAAAATAAGTTTCAACCCTAATTTAAATAACTATACAAAATATTTAAATTTTATTATAATCTTCAATGTATGACAAGAAACCTTCTCACCAACCCAAGTCTTTAAATAGGCACAAGACTGAAAAATACAAGCATTGTGTAAGATGATTAGGAATTTTGCTTAAAGCAGTATCCCTTTTATCGTCTGTCAGTCCCTTTATCTCACCCAATGCACCATTTAACTCTTCAACTATTTGTTGAATAATTATTTCAGTCCCAATACTCTTACACAATTCTTTTCCCACCTCTTTTATGTTATCACCCAACAATCTGGTAGCAGCAATAATTGAATTTACATAGCTTCATTCTCCTATATCATTATTCTTTTTTCCTCTTTGTTGCAATATTTTCATTTTGTCTTTCAACAGTTGATGTTTAAGGTTGGGTAAAAAATTCATCCATATCATGCAAACTATGCTTAACTCTATATTCATCTTTACTATCTTCATTTATCCCACATAGACCATCTTGCCTTTCCATTTCTTCAAGAATATCCATAATAGTTTATGCATCATTTCCAATTGCACGTTCTTCTCCATAGATCCCATTCAACTCATTATAGAAAAGAAAACTCTTCCTTTGAAATTGAGCATCATCTTTGTGACTCTAACCAGGTGAAAAAACAATATTAATAATTTATATAAATGATAAGAAAGTAGTTAAAGAAAATACTTAAAACTAGCTAAAAGTTTAATACTTACACTTAAGTAAGACTCCTATATATGATCTTCAGTAGTGACAATCTTCCTTTCACTATCCCATCCAAATCCACTAGTATCTTTCCTTATATCATATACAATACTCCACTCTTTCTTTAAAGTCTTAATCATAGACTCTAAGTGAGGTCTGGCTTTTATGTTTTAATTAAGGAGTTTTGTTGCTACTAATCTTTCTAATTCATTTAGATAGCCAACTTTAAATCCAATATCATATAGCCAACTTTAAATCCAATATCAGCATTGTATGTTCCCGCATTATATGAATTAATTGTACAGGAAACTGGCACAACATCCTCTTCATAGTTCCACTTTCTTTTTGTTCCTTTTAAACTTTGGAAATCAGTAGTTGATGGAGAATTCCTTAACATACTTATCTAGCAATCTAAAGTAATATTGACAAATAAAAAATAATCATCATAATAAAGAAAAAATAAAAACGTTCTTTTTTTTCATTTTATTAACATTAAGCATCAATAGCTTATGAGAACAACATAGTTTACGATAACATTATGCAGCATAAACAACAAAGAGTACAATAACTTGTTGAAACAATAATATAAAAACCCTTATCACTTAAACATAATACAACACCTAAAAAATATCAATTTTCATTTTGCTTAGATGTTCGTCATTCATTGAACATTTTGCCAATTCAATTCTCCAACTTGCCCAAGCATTAGTTGGGTTAATCGTATTTATAGAATCCTCCTCCACAATTGGATTTGTGTGAAAATAATCCCCTAAATCACTCTTTATGGGATAAAAACTCATCTCCTACTTATTAAGATTGTGAAGCAAACAACAAACTATAATAATTCGATTCTATGTCTTTATTAGATAAAATGATGGACTTTTAAGAATAGCTCACCTAATTTTTATTAACCCAAAACACCTCTCAATTACATTGTGTACAGTTGCATGCTTCATATTAAAAAATTCCTCTAAAGTTCTTGGCTAGTAACCTTGATGTCATTTATTCAAATGGTATCTTTGACCCCTAAAAGGTGCAAGGAAGCCCTCACAATTTGTATAACCTATGTCAACTAGGTAATAGCAACCTATATAAAAAAACACTGCATAATTTATTTAATTTACATTATCTCATATACAAAATTTCAGACAACCTTCCTATATCATGTAAGAAAGCTTACCATGAGGCACTTTTAGTCTATGTCTCATAGTAATTGCATCACGAAGAACTCAACCATCAATTATTGACCTTTGTTAACTAGGAAAAAAAGCAAATTACATGTCAGGTATGGACACACCTAACGTATTTGTTGCAATGTTGCCCTTATGAGCTCAAAATCTAGGTTTATCTTTAATTGGCACATTAACACTGATATATGTCCCATCTAGAGCACCTAAGCAATTCTACATTTCAAATGAAATAAACAATAATAAGGAACCTTAATCACATATAATATTTTTCTTATAAAAGTGATAGGGTAATTTTCTACCTCAAACTACATCTACTGATGGTCCAAAGAGTTTGTTAGTATGGACTCAGGTTATCTTGCAAATGCATCACTACATTTAAAACATTATGAAAACATCAACTAATTGTCTCACTTGACTTCTAAAATTTTTTCTAATAACTTGATTTTTAACATGATGTTCAATAATATGTAAGAAAATTGCTACTTCTTCATCAATAAGCAAGTTTTTTGTTGACTTCAATCCTCCTATAATTTCTAGCACTTCATATTGTTTAAAAAATGCTTGCCTATTCATCCCAACCACTAAAATAAATGACTCGTCATTGTTACACACAATTCGTCTGACATAATCTTGATTTGCATAAAAATCAAGAAAATAACATATAACCCTTGGCCTGTAACTATATAAAGGTGCCTATGATTCCAATAAACTCAATAGCCAACTAACAACGTTACGCATCTCTAACCATATAGTCAAGACAGCCACAAGCCTTTTTCTTCTTTTGACATTTCTACTCTAACTCAAACAAGCTATGACTACAAAAAAATTATTCTAATGTATTTACACAAATTTGTTCAGAAAAGGTACGATGTAAGAGAACAACCATGACATAATTCAAAATAGTTGATGGCATAAAGTAGAGTAAGAGAGGAAAAAGAAGATAATATTTCCAGAATTAAAAAGAGGGAGTTATAGAACATAAAAACCAAAACCCAAACAAATAGTCTAAACAAATGCATTAAGAATAGAAAAGGAATTTTAAGGTTGGTTGATGCCATGTATCTTAATTAATAGAACTTAGTAAGTTGGTTGATGGAATTGTTATGATTATATTAAGAATCATGTGCTATACTAGGCTTCAATTTTTCACTTTCACTTTAGCGTTTCCTTCCAACATTCTGATTGAGTGTTTTCGTTTTCCTGGGGTTGGTTTTTTCAGTTTGATAGAATGACATTTGATGAAGTAACTCTATGGTTTCACCGTTCAAAATGTTTTGTTAATGTGGGTATTAATGTTATGTATGAGGGTTGTTTTATGGATAAAACTACTGAGTTATTTTGAACTGGTTGATGCATATAAGAGAAGTGGGTATAACAATGTGAAAAAGATATTTTATCTTATACCTGGTTTCGAACTATATAACAGTTTGAGAGTTGTACGAGATGACGCTAGTGTATTAGATATGGTTAGTCAGATGATGGGTATGGGTGGTTTTGATATTTATATTGAACATGGTGTGGATACACTTGTTGAAGTGATTGAGGATGAATGTAATAAGGTTAATCAGGGTAATGTAGTTGAAGAAAATGGTAAGGATGTTAATAATGAAGGTTTGGAGGTAATGTAGGTAATTTAGATAATGTGCCAAATATGGAGGATGAAAATGATGTAGATATGGAAAATGAAGATGATATAAATATGGAGGTTGAAGAGGATGAAGAGGATTTAGAGCAAGGAGATGAAAGTAATGGTTTGGATGAAGATGTTGAAGAGGACTTAGAGCAAGGAGATGAAGATAATAGTCTGAATGAAGATATTAAAGAGGATTTAGAGTAAGGAGATGAAGGTAATGGTCCGGATGAAGATAATGGACCACATAAAGCTGATGCAGGTGATGCAAATGATGAAGATGAGGTAGTTTTGTCTAAATATTATGGCAGTGATGAATATGGAGAATTTGTTAGTGATTTAGATGATATGGTAGATGATGCTACTAGGAGGAAAAGAAAATACCCTGTTTATGATGAAAATGAAATTGAGTCTTACATTGAATTAAGGATGATTTTTCTTAATCATTGGCAATTTAAGCGTCCAGTGAGTTTGTTGTCCATCAAAACAAAGAGGGTTGTCATGTTTACCAAAAATAAGCGTAAATTTTTCCAAGGTAAAT
>JANZXR010095213.1:0-10225 GCA_027575705.1 Erythroxylum echinodendron
GAAACTTTAGGGATCAAATATGAGATATTTGATTTTATTAAAATTAAATTAATTATAATTAGAATTTAATTTTAATTATAATTAAAGATATTTAATTTTAATAAAAGACTCTTATGATTTTTCTATAAATACGGAAAAAGTGCTTAGAAGCTAATACTTCTGTCTTTTTCCTCTCAAAGCAGTTGAGAATTGCTCTGTGGATACTATCAGAGGCTGGACGCTTGGACAGCTCGTGATTGATTAATTCAAAAATTTTTCAACAGGAAAGCGAACAAGGTACGATTTCTAAATCATTATTGTTTTTATTCAAGTTTTACAATTATCGGGATCGACTCGGGATCCGTAAAATTTTATTTTTTCGCTGCGTTCATGATTCGATCATGGTTGGATTCCAAGAGGTTCGACCTGGAGAACCTAACTATTAGATTGGCATCGGATGTCTAAAACTCTGGCATAAAAACTACAGGGCCATTTGAAACATCAGCAAACTGTTTGACAAGTTGTAACGAAACGGTTCCGTAAAATACTAAAAACTAATGTTTTAAAAATTAAATTGCTTCAACTTGTTTAACAATAAAAACTTTTAATAAGTTAATTTTTCATATTAGTTTTCAACTTTTCAATTTAATTAGTTTAATAATATTTGTTGTTAAAAATCGATCAATTTATTAATTAATTGATTTATAAATGACTAATTTTTATAAATTAATCAGTTTTTATAAATTAAAATAAACTTATTAATTTTTATTTAAAATTTGAATCTTTTTCTAAGTAAAGATAAATTTTCAATCATTTTTTAAAATTTTAAAATTTTATATAATCTTTAACCAATTTTATAAGAATTTAATACCGATTAAATCTATTAAACTTTAAACCTTAAATTTTATCAATTTAACTTTGGGTTTGTTTAAAAAGCGTTTCTAAAAACTGATTTGTTATTTCCTGCAGAGCTTGCGAGAAGAGGCTTCCATCCGGACAATTTACATCCCAATTTGGAGTACACTTAAGTATTTCGTATAACACCAATAAAAAATATAGAGTTGTACACGAACATTCTACAAATATTCATTATATTTAAAATTAAATACAAATAATTCTCATCTTCACCTAATTAAAGTATAAAAATATTTAAATCAATCTCATAAGTATAAAAAATTTCCAAAATAATATATAAATAATTCTAAGTTCATATAATAATTTAAATAATATGATATCAATGGGCTACAATTTTGAAAAATTGTAACCAATTTGCAACTTTAAGTACGATTTGAAATAAAACGTAGCTAAAAGGCTACTTTGTATATAAAACTTGACTTTTATGCTGAAAAAATGTAAGGGTTGTAGTTTCGCAAACTTTCCAATTTGTTCCTAACAAACAAATAAAATCAGAAAGATTAAAAGAACAAAAAATAAATCAACACTTGGATCTGTTAATGCAGTTCGACACTCCTTGTCTATATTTGCGGGGCTCTCATCCAGCTTAATCACTTTCACCGAAATACAATAGAATTATTCAAGGCTTTACTGAGCTGACATCACTCAACCCTTGACACTATCTCTCAACCTTACTTCCTGTGAAAGATTTTCACACTCAATAGTACAACCGCCTCGTACTAACTTCAATAGAGGATTTTTCTATACCAAATCAAAGATAATTAATCAAATAATTAAGGAACAACTCAAGTGAATAAAATAACTAGAAATAAAATTGAAGACACATGAGACAAAAGAAAAGAACAACTTCCCAAAATGTTAAGCTCTGCTGAAACAAATCTAAAAGTTGTCGCAACAATAAGGAGCTAATTCATATAAATACCAACAAGTACTCACAACTGCATCGATAATACATTCACCAATTAAATTATACGTAGACCATAAAGAAATTAATTAATAATCGTTGCTACCTAAACAAATGCCCCTTGCCAAACCACTAAAAATTCCAGCAACGTTATCTTTAAGAAGCTCTGCCCCTTGCCAAACCACTAAAAATTCCAGCAACGTTATCTTTAAGAAGCTCTGGTAAAGAGAAGGCCATGTGGAGTCGCGGAGACTAGAAAGCCTTAATGTTGTGATCTATAACCAATTGACGCTACTCTGGTTTGCGTGATCATGATGCAGGCATCAAGAACTCATTTAATGCTTCATTGAAATTTTGGTGAAAGAATGATGCCTTTATCTTGTGTTGCCAAAAAAACAATAAAACCAACCACACAGCAGATATCCTTCAGCTGTTAATTGGTGCACGAAACACACACAGAGATCGATTGCAACTCACACAATAGCTGCATATATATTCACTTAGTTGCAGCACATACGATGGAGATTTTTCTTCAACGATAATAGGAGACTAGCCAACAGTACATTGCTTCACAAATAAACACTCACCCAAATTACCAACACATACACTTTATCTTGATGCCGCAAACTCCCATTCAAAAAGGACTTCTATCATAGATACCAGATAAGCACAAATTACTCACACAATCAGAGTCCCACTACAACACCACCACTTCAACAACTTCATTAATTTTTACTGCAACAGTAACAACCCAAATACAAAAACACAGCAACCGCCATTTTCTGTTTGCTTCCAAGTATAACCCATCTAATTACTCACGTGTTCAGCCATATAATAATTCCAATATCAACACAATAATTATATGTCCAATTAAAATGCCAAATTTAAATAAAAGATATATATATATATATATATACACAAGGGAACAAAATAGTGTCAAAACATATAATCATATGAATCAACAATAAGTGCAGCAAAAAAATCATAAGCACGCTAATATGACAATTTACCATTATTCAAAATACCTAAAGATATGCCCGAAAGAGAGAGAGATACCCGAGACAGATCCATACTGGTGAGAGAGTTGAGGAGTCTTCATTGAAGCCAAATAGAAGTCACAATGTAAACTACTAAAAAGATGATACGACAATAGCAACATAAAAAATTAAAGAAGAACTAAAGAAAACCTTTTTTTAACTTTTCTTTTCCCTTTTTTGTTTTTTGTTTTTGTTTTTAATAAATAACGTCAAACTATACTTCAAAAATGTAAAGCACGCAGTCTCTGTGTCTCTCGAAGAAATTCAAATCTGGTCTTTTTCTTCATCATATTATCTTTGTCATCGGTTTCTTCTTCTAAAGTAACTGACTTGTCCTTTGTCTAATCAGTTTCCTTACAAACAGTAACTAACTGTGAATCTAGATAACTTTTTGTTTTTTCTTCACAATGTCTTTGTGTTTGTAATTGACCCTTTCTAATCCAAGTGTGCTTCGGTGACATGGGTTGCTTCTGAAATTTTTGTGAGGGACGTAGAATTCTTCGGCTTTGGCTTCTTTGAAACAGCTTCTGCAGTAACTGGTAACATCTTGGCCTTATATACCCAATAATTCCGCAAAAATGACACGTGGGTACAAATTTTTATTCTTTCTCAATGTTTCTTTTTCTTGGACAGATCTGGACATATTAACTTTTTCTTCATTTACTTTTGAGCACTCACCTTTACAGCCTATGCCTTTGAGATTCCCTTTAACCTTACCAGTTTCTATCAACTTATCTAGTTTTTCCATGCCTCCATTCAACATGCTCAAACCCTTTTCAGTACTTATCAAATTCATTCTAGCTTCACCAAGCTCATCCAAGGTTAACATCAACTTCTTTTCTAGCTGTTGTATGGTGTTCTTCATAGAAAGATTCTCTTCCCTCAATCTTTCATTCTTTCTACACATTTTAACCCATTTTTCATACTTAGCTTTGTACTCCTCGTAAATATTTCCTTTTTTATCATCTAGGCCACTTCCATCGCTATCATAATCTGATATTGGATCTTGAGCTGAATTGTTTTCAAAATTTTCCACTTTTCTCCCTTTTTCGACTTCAGTTACTTCCTTCTCAGTTACTGTTAAGCAAGTAGCTGGACTTTTTCTGCATAGGGCAACCGACGCTGAGCCATTAGTGATTTCTTCTCCGCTGACATATTCACTATCGGAATCATTTTCATTCCAGGTGCTTGTGAAGGATTTTCCTTTTCTCTTCTTCAAAGTATTTGCACACTCGTCTTGAACATGCCCAAAGCCTTGACACTCATGATATTGGATTTTCTTCACCTTCCTTTCACCCTTTTAAGCTTTGACTTGTTGCTTTAGATTAGTATTCAATGAGCTTTTACCATATTGTCTGAATTCGGATTTGTCCTTTTTCATCCTTTTCAGCGATTTTCCAAAGTTTCGTGTGAGTAGTACCAATTCTTCTTTTTTATCAGATTCCTCTTCTGCATCATTCACATCTTTACTAGTCTCAACCTGTAACGCCAGTCCTTTGCTTCTTTCTTGCTTGCCCCTTAAGAGATTCATCTCAAAATTTGTCATGTAAACTACGATTTGCACCAATATGCTAACAAGTTCTAAAACGGTGACCCACTCTGATACTAATTGAAAAAATGTAGGGATTGTAGTTTCACAAACTTTCCAATTTGTTCCTGTCAAACAAATAAACTTAGAAAGATTAAAAGAACTAAAAATAAATCAACACCGGGATTTGTTAACGCAGTTCGGCACTTCTTGCCTATGTCTACGGGGCCCTCACCCAGCTTAATCACTTTCACTGAAATACAATAGAATTACCCAAGGCTTTACTAAGCCAACATCATTCAACCTTTGACACTATCTCTCAACCTTACTTCCCGTGAAAGATTTTCACACCCAATAGTACAACCACCTTGTACTAACCTCAACAGAGGATTTTTTCTATACCACTCATAATCAAATATAATTAGTCAAATAATTAAGGAACAACTCAAGTGAATAAAATAACTAGAAAAAAAACTAAAAATACTTGAGACAAAAGAAAAGAACACCTTCCCGAAAAGTTAAGCTCTATTGAAATAAATCTGGAAGTTGTCGTAATAATAAGGGGCTGATTCACATAAACACCAGCATGTCCTCTAGCTGCATTGATAACATGTTCACCAACCAAAGTATACGCAGACCATAAAGAAATCAATTAATAATCGTTGCTACCTAAACAAAAGCCCTTGGCCACACCACTAAAAATTCCAGCAACATTATCTTTAAGAAGATCTGATAAAGAGAAGGCCATGTGGGGTCAGAGGACTAGAAAACCTTAATGTTGTGATCTATAACCAATTGAACCTACTCTGGTTTGCGTGATCATGATATAGGCAACAAGAACTCGTTTAATGCTTCATTGAAATTTTCGTGAAAGAATGATGCCTTTATCTTGTGTCCCCAAAAAAAACAATAAAACCAACCACACAGCATATATCCTTCAGCTATTAATTAGTGCACGAAATAAACACAGAGATCAACTTCAACTCACACAACAGCTGCATGTATGTTCACTTAGTTGCAACATAGACGATGGGATTTTTCTTCAACAATAATAGGAGACTAGCCAGCAGTATATTGCTTCAGTTACGACAAATAAACACTCACCCAAATTACCAACACATATACGCTATCTTGGATGCCGCAAATTTCCATTAAAAAAGGACTTCTATCGTAAATACCAGATAAGCACAAATCACTCACACAATCAGAATCTCACTACAAAACCACCACTTCAGCAGCTTTATTAATTTTTACCGCAACAGTAACAACCTAAATACAAAAACACAGCAGTCACTATTTCTGTTTTCTTCTAAGTATAACCCATCCAACTACTCACGTGTCCAGCCATATAATAATTCTAATATCAACACAATAATTATATGTCCAATTAAAATGCCAAAACTAAATGTAACTCCAAATCTCATGAAACTCCATGCATAAGCCACTGATCATGAAACTCAAATATAAACCACTTGTTTTGTTACTAGTCAATATCTAAAATAAGACAACTTAACTTAAATTCAATAAAAAGAAAAAAAATTAAGTAAATAAAAATTGAATAACTCACTCATTATACACTCATTCCACCATATTTTAAAACCATGTCTTAATTTAAGCTTGAATTAACCTCAAGCATAAACTATTTTTACTTGACCCAATATAAACCATCAACTAATGCTGAGCCAATCTCGTATGCTTCACCATTGCACTAAAGCTTTAACTTGCACATTCTCACAATATTCAATATTCGAAAAAATAAATAAAAGATAGTCTCTTATCATTGCCTCACAAAGTATAAAAATATCTAAATCAATATTAAAAATATAAATAATTAAGACTATCAATAAATAGCAACTACAACAAAATAGCCTTTTGATTACGATTTGAAAATCGTAACTTATTGAAATAATTTCACTGCCAATGGATGGTTTACAGGTTTTAAAAAACTAGTAGCGACGTTTAGTACATACTACGTTTTATATTCGTAACTAATAATATTTGACAACGTTTTCTAATTGTGAACTCAGTTTTGTAGCAAAATGTTTTTAGCTATGAAAAATATTTCATAGTTAAAAATATTTGGTGAAATTTTTTAACTTTGAATTTATTTTCGTAACAAAATGTTTTTATTTATGAAAAATATTTCAGCTAAAAAAATAGATTTCATGTTAAAAAAAACATTTGGTTAAGAATATATATATATAGCTAAAAGTAAATTTTTGGTACCAGTTGTTTAAAAAAATTTGGCTACAAAATTTAAAAATCATCACCTAGTGACAAATCTGTTTATAAAAATCATCACCTGATTGTGTTCAAAGGCACTTACTTATCACTTGGCTCCAAACGTATCAGCGTTGTTGCCTAGGTCGTTCTGTTCCTAATATTTTATAGGCATCGGACAAAATTAAGAAAGGTTTCAATAAATCGATAATATATAAATATGTAATTTTAAAAGTATATTTTTATTATTAAAGAGGCTATCTTAAGCCCCTAATTATGACACAACTGAAGAATACAATGAATTGCATTAATTCTTCACATCAAGATTAAGAGAACAATTAAAAAAATCATTTACAATTAAAAAAATCAAATGAAAAAAATGTAAAGAAAGAAAAGAAAGATAAGAGACTTTTCCTCATTTTGCTATTGATGAGTGTCAAGAGTGAACTTATCCTATTTTACCTCATTTTGTTATTTATGAGGGTTAAGAGTAAGGCTTATTTTATCTTATTTTATTCTTTACAAAGGTCAAAAAGAACCCTATTTTATTTTTCATGAGAGTGGGTTCTGGACGAGTGCCTTTCCTGTCATTGCCAAAGGTCAAGCCTGATTGTTGCTGCCTAGCCGTCTCTATCTCTACACTTCTTAAACATATTCAAATATGATGTTGTAAGTAATATTTCTTTTTTTGTATACAAAGGAAAAAAATCTAAATCAGTCTAACGCAAACTCCGACCGGCTAGGCTCCCTTGTATGTCCTAGGAGATAAGGTCTGAACATTGCCTTGGTAGATCTTGGAGTACATGAGTGCCAGGTCCGGAAGACAACGCTAAGGATGTGAACATATCCGCACACCGATTTCCTTCTCGATAGACATATTGATACGTGATGATCCAATCTTGACCCTGGAGCTCTCGAATGCCCCTAACCAAAGAAGGACGTACAAAAAAGGGTAATCGGATGATGAGAGTATATTAATAACCTGCAATGAATCCGACTCTAGTACCACTCGTCGATATCCTAGATCCCATACCAGCTAAAGACTAGTAAGGAAGCCCCAAAGTTTTGCATTTAAAAGCGAACAGACTCCAATATTCTGCAGAAACCCCCACACCAATTACCAGAACTATTCCGAATCAAGCCACCCACGCAATGCAACACCTGTACCATGTGAAACGGCCTCATTTGTATTAACTTTTATCCAACCCTCCCTCAATTTGGTCCATCCAACTGGAGTACCCAGTGGGATCCCCATTCCCGGAATCGTGCAGTCCACGACTAATCTAGCCTATTCTATCCATTCAACTTATTCAGTTCACTTCTAGAACAATATATAGGAAAAGTCTTGGGAAAACTGATAAAATTGATAACTCTCTTTCAACTCTTGCAAAAAAAAGAAGCTTTGTGAAAGCAATACGTTGATTTTTTTAGAACAATATAGCTACCAACTTTGCATTCCTTAAAAATTTTAAAAATATTTAATTATATATTCTAATTAAATAATTTAACGAATTAATAGACTTTATCAAATTTCCATTAAACTAATTTTTAATTGAGGAATATAAAACCTATAGAATAATTTAAATTTAAAATTAATTATATAATTTTTAATATCTCTTACAATTATTTATTTTTACTTCTAAATTATAATTGAAAATTGTGCACAATAATTTTAGTTTCCAATCAATTATATAGTTTTTTAATGACTCTTATAATTATCATTATTTATATAATTAAATTATTTTATATATTATAAATTATTTATTTATATAAATCCAATTAGAAGATTACAACGAATATTCTATGCAGATATACTGATTTGTGATATGTGCTTCATCTATGGGCTCTGCTAGCTATCGTCCGATTTTGGGAAGATATCTACCTGGGAATCATTAAACTGTCCAAGGTAGCAGTATCTCTTATTTTTGACAACCATTGCTCAGCCAATACATGTGAGAAGTTGCTCATTTCGGGAAGAGATATCTGGCTGGAAACTACTAAACTATCCGAGTTAGCGGTGTCTCTAAATTTTGACATATGCATAAGATCTGTGCCAACTGTTTCTAACTTGTTTTCGTCTTAAAATGACATTATTTTGTGTTTATTTAAACATAAAATGGCTTTATTTTGGGAAGATATCTACCTGGGAATTATTAAACTATCCAAGTTATTAGTATCTCTTATTTTTGACAACCATAGAAGACAATAAGAATGGAAATCATAGTTTTGGGAATAAACTTTGTATATTCAATTATATTTCCTTTTTACACTGTTTTATAGACTAGTACATAGACTTTTAATGACAAACGGAAACTATCTTATATACTTATCATATCCGTTAGAATCAGGGATGTGATCTAATCTCATTATTCTAACACTCCCCCTCAAGTTGAATTTGAATAGTGGGATCGCCCACATTCAACTTGCTCAACGCTTCTCCAAAGGCTCTGCCTGTGACTGCCTTTGTGAGAATATCTGTCAACTGATCCTCAGACCGAACAAACGGAAGTGGTATCACCCTATCATCCAGCTTCTCTTTAATGAAATGTCGGTCAACCTCCACATGCTTAGTACGATCATGCTGTACTGGATTCTCCGAAATATTGATTGTTGCTCGATTATCACACATCAAGCTGCACGCCCCCTGAGCCATAAACCCAATCTCAATCAATAGTTTCCTCAACCACAGAACCTCTGCCAAACCCCGAACTATCCCTCTAAACTCAGCCTCAGCACTAGAAAGTGCAACCACCTTTTACTTCTTACTCTTCCATGTGACTAGATTCCCTCCAATAAGAGTAAAGTACCCCGATGTGGATCTTCTGTCAACTGGATTTCCTGCCCAATCAGCATCAGTGTAAGCCTCCACATCCAAGTGTTCATGATTCTGAAACAAAACTCCCCTTCCTGGAGACTCCTTCAGATACCGCACTACTCTCAAGGCAACCTCCATGTGATCAACCTGAGGACGATGCATGAATTGGCTTAACACCCCTACTGCATATGCAACATCCGGCCTCGTGTGAGACAGATATATCAGTTTTCCCACCAAATGCTGATAACATTCTCGATTTGCTAACTCTGCCTCATCAACTATCTTCAGACCATGATTTACCACGATCGATGTCTCAGCTGGCTTACAATCAATCAGTCCAGTCTCAGCTAACAAGTCCAGGACATACTTGCATTGAGAAACAAAGATCCCTTTTTGCGACCTCAGAACCTCAATTCCAAGAAAGTACTTAAGTCCCCCCAAGTCTTTCATCTCAAACTCCTGGAACAGATTCTCCCTAAGTCGCTCCATCTCCTCTGAGTCATCTCCGGTGATAATCATGTCATCCACATATATTATCAAACACGTCACTCGACCCCCTCTCCTCTTGATGAACAAAGTATGATCAGAGTTACTCTGTCGATAACCATACTTCTTCATTGCTACTGTAAATCTACAAAACCATGCCCTTGGTGACTGCTTAAGACCATACAATGCCTTCTTCAATTTGCACACTTCTCTGCAGTGGAAACCTTCTGAAAAACTCGGTGGGGGCTCCATATATACTTCCTCCCTTAAATCTCCATGGAGAAATGCATTCTTCACATTAAACTGATGAAGAGGCCAATCTTGATTAGCTGCAACTGATA
>JANZXR010095224.1:0-10224 GCA_027575705.1 Erythroxylum echinodendron
CATATATGTAGGTTGAGAACATGCATAATGAATAAAAGCTTCAACTCCCTCAACAAACTCAGGATTAATGAAACCATTAGGTGATAATCGCCTATACATCCAAGATCTATCAACATTACTCATTTCTACGAAACTGTTAATTTAAAACAGTGATTCCATAGTTAGTATCCTCATGTTCTCCAAAATTTACAAAACATCTAAACATTGCATAACATCCCCTAAGTATTAACCAATTGAATTAATCAGCAACAATTGATTTCAAAACTATGGTATGTAGCATTGTTTACACCTGTGAATCAAGAAAACAAGTTCTCGCTATGACTCTTAAGCTTGTGGAATTTTTCACCGATAAGCCTCACGAGAGCTGTATCATGAGTTTCCAGTCTATATACCATCCTAGGGGTTTATTATAAAATGAATTGCCTTATCTATGAAGCGTATTAATTCCTTGTGTTAATACTATGTTTGCATTAATCACATCGAAGTTGAAGTATTAATCGATCGAATTAATCACCTACAACTGATTTCAAAACTATGGTACATGACATTGTTTACACTTATGAATCAAGAAAATAAGTTCTCGCTATAACTCCTAGGCTCGTGGAATTTTTCACCAATAAGTCTCACGAGAGCTGCATCATAGGTTTCCAACCTATATACCATCCTAGGAGTTTATTATGGAACGAATTGTCTTATCTGTGAAACGTATTAATTCCTTGTATTAATACTATGTTTGCGTTAATCACATCGAAGTTGAAGTATTAATCGATCAAATAAATCACCTACAATTACTCGATCGAATTAATAACCTATAATTGATTTCAAACTCATTCCATATATAGTAAATACTTAAACTATTAAAGAAGAACGTAAAAACTCATCAATGATTATAAGAATATTCTAAACAACAACACAAAATCAAGACCTCCTTTGTATTCACACAAAATCCAAAGGTATCATAATTGTATTATTAAAGCAATACATATGGTAAATATTAATTGGACGACTAACCTGAATGGATAGATAACTTTAGACTACAATGAAGAAAGATGAGCGATGCTCTTCAACATAATATAGGGCCTGCGAAAAAGAATATGAAATATTTAATATTATACACTGTGTTAATACAACATCATGAACTAATGTGGTCCATCATGCTATAGGAGTAAGATTCCGCAAATTCAGTACATTCATACTCAAGCTTAGTGGTATACTTAAAATAAAGCAAGTTGCTAACACTTATTCATATGGTTAAATGCTTTAATAAGATAAGTTCTTTGCAAATAAGTACTCAATAAAAGAAGTGAGTATATCGTTATAATTATAAGTATCGAAAGACTTTCTTTACACATTCATCTGGCATTCCTCACTGGTTAAATACTTGATTTTGTTACGAGCTTCTAGGTCTCACTTTTTATAATTTATAGTTAGACTACGAGCTTTTTCAATTCCTACTTCAACTTTCACAATCTCTCAATTTTAATCCAAAAAGGTATATCCATCTTTTTTCAAAACTTTCTAAGATCGCCTCCCTAAACATAAACACCTATAAAGCAACTTGTAAGGATTTCTTAAGGCCTGCAAAAAATATAGAAATAATATCTTAGTAATATTGTAATTAAGTTATTGAAGCAATACCTTTGAAAAATTATTTTTCAATGCCTTTATATCTTGTAGTAAGACTAGACCTTGACATATTTGCATTCTAATCACAACCTTCTCAAAGATGGAAACTATATCTTTGATATCCCACTTTGGGTAAGCACCTTTGCTTTAGGCCTAACTGTTGTCCCCTTATCTTTAGAGATGTTCTTAGAAGTAGTTACTTTGAACCCTTGGTAAAGGCTTGGATATTGAATAACTAAAAAAAAAATGTTAAGATGGAAATTCTATTTGCAATAAAAGTCATGTTTTTAGAGTAATTCAATTGCCACATATTTATTAAAGTAAAATACCTTTAAGTAAGCTTATATAAAGCAAAACCTAATAAGAAATAAAATCCAACTAATCCTACGATAATACGTATTGTGGAAAAACTAAAAAGAGAGAAAATAGGTAAAAATCATCTAAGAGCAGTAGATCCAATCTTTCCAACACAAATAGTTTCGAACTCCTAAAGTTTTGGATCACTTCTGCTTAATCCAAAATTACATATACCAAAGACCTAAGATATTCATGTTTATTTCTTGCCAAAGTTTTATAAAGATATTTTTAATTTTTTTCTTATGTGTCATAGTATTACAGAGCCATTTTCTCTTCAATAACTAGGACTTTAATTAAATTTGCTCTCTCTCTCTCTCTCTCTCTGTATATATATATATATATATATGATACACATAGTTCTTTAATATAGTTATAGTCACATTATTATCATAATATATCTTTATAGTTCCACCTTGTTCTTGTTCAAGTTCTTTTAACATCCTCCTTTACTAAATTACCTAATATGGTGATGCAATTGCTACTATATAGTTAGCTTTAAATAGATAATGTAATAGTGGCATGTTTCTTTAAACTGTATAAAACTACTCCAAATCTAGTACTAGATGTGTAGCCTAAGGCACTCCTCTTATCCTCTATGCATCCCACCTAGTCAATATTAATGTATCCAATTAGCTTGTAATACACCATATGCTTGTACTATATTCCCAAATTAAGAGAGCTTATTATATAACACAATATTCATTTTGTAGCTTAAAATTGGTACTTCGAATGAAAGTGCATAAACCTAGACACTATACGCACTAAATAAGGAATTTTATACCTACTATAAGTTAAATAGATCAGTCATTTTAATAGAATCTTGAAATGTTATTCACTAGCTACTTCGATGCCATCCTTCATTTGGAACTTTTCATTCATATGCTTAAGTGTACCAGCTACCTTATAATTCAATATATGGAACCACTTTAGTAAATTCATTACTTATTTCATTTTAGAGATGAAGAAACCATCCCTAACTTGCTTCACTTCTACATCAAGAAAGTAATGCAATAAACTCAAATATGATACTTCAAATTCTTTCCTCATGGTTTTTCAAAATTGTCAATTATTAAAGCAGATGAGCTCAAATAGATCATATAATCTATGTAAAAACTGAAAATATAATATCATTACCTTCCCTTTTTATATGGAGTGTAGTCTTATTTCTAGCCCTTTTAAATCCATTTTCATTGAAATAAGAGTATATTCTCCCATACTGTACTTTAATTAGTAATCTTTCTTGAGCATCAATTCAATAAATTCTGCAACTTAAGCACATTCATACCCTAATCAACACATCCAATTTATCTAATTCATATATACCCTAATCAATTCAGCAAATGCATACCCTAATCAACATAGTCGACGGAGAGGAGATGCTCCAGACCATGACAGAAGACGACGGCGATGAAAGGAGATGTAGACGGTGAGGAGAGGACGGCGATGGCAACGAGAGGAGACACAGACAGCAAGGTTCAGATGGTTACGTGACAAAAAATAACGAAGAAACAGAGAAGAAAGGAAGAGGGAAGGTTCGAGGAGCCTTTAAACTCGAATCGAAAGGATGTCATTTGGTATTAAACCAAATGATGTTGTTTTTGATTTTTTAAAATGATTATTCTGAATTTAACGATGGAAAGTAAAGACCGTTAGAAAATTACCGACGAAACACACTACCGTCAGTATAAAATTGACACTGAGTAATATTCACTAATGGATATCATATCTGTCAGTAAAATTCTGACGCTATTTAATTGCAGGAAGCGCTTCTACCTAATTTACCGATAGTTATGACAGGTTCATCGCTAAACTCCGTCTGAAAATTTATGCGAATGTTTTCGCGCCACCTTTATCGATGCCAATTTTTCTGTTGTAAAATGGAATTTTTTACAACAGTGTTACTAATAGATATTGATTTTCTATCTGTAATTAGCTATGGTATTATGTTTGTCGGTAATTCTCCGTCACTAATGTATGGTTTTCTTGTAGTGATATATTCATATATTATCAGTCTCCCCTAAACCTAGGGTGATGTGTAATCATTATTTTGTCTCGAAGATGTTGGAATATGGACGAAGAGAGAGCTTTTGTCATAACATCAGCAATCTGATTAGGAAAGGAGATATGTTGGACGTAGAGTGATTGCTTGCTACGAGATTTTGAACAAATTGAATACAAATCTCAATGTGCTTTGTGTGAGCACGAGAGATTAGATCAAAAGCAAGAAAAGTAGCACTAAGGTTATCATACCAAATAGTAGGCTTGATGTGAGAGAAATTGATTTCACCAATAGGTGAAGTGATCTAACAAAGTTCTGCAATCGTAAGAGCAATGCTTCGATATTCTACCTTCGTACTGGATCAAACAACTCTTGGTTGTTTCTTAGCACTTTAAGAGATGAGATTGGAACCAAAAAAGATGTAGTATTTGGATGTAGAATCACGATCATCAAGACATCTAGCCTAATAAGCATCAAAAAAGGCATGGAGATTTATAAAGATGATTTAGTAAAGTGAATGCTATAAGAAGATGTAGAGCGAAGGTATTGAAGAACTTATTTGACCGCAATCTAGTGAATGTTGGTAGGACAGTGTAAGAATTGAGAGACTTTGTTTACAACAAACCAAATGTTAAGGCGTGTGAGGTAAAAATATTTTAGAGCATCAACAGTGCTACGATACTCAGCAACATCAAGAAGGGGATGAACATGATTTTTAGTTAAAGGAAGGGTAACGGTAATTGGTGGGGTTGTATATTTAGAATTATGGAGACTAGTTTTAAAAAGTAGATCTTTGATGTATGTATATTGAGTGAGCAAAATACCAGTAGGCATAGTGATGGCCTCGATACCAAGGAAGTGATGAAGTGGACTTAAGTCTTTAATGAAGAAGTGGTATTAAGATTATGAATAAGAGTTGTAATGAATGATGATGAAGAACTTGAAACCAAGATATCATCCACATAAACTAAGACAAAGGTTGTGTGACTGGAGGTGATATGAACAAACAAATAAGTGTCTAACTTGGGTAAGATGAAGTCAAGGTCAAGAAGTTTCTTACTCAACCTAGAAACCAGGATTAAGGAGTTTATTTCAAGCTATACAGAGCTTTATAGAGATAACAAATATGATGAGGATAGTGAGGATCTGTGAACCTAAGAGGTTAAGATATAGAGACTTGTTCTTAGAGATGACCATAAAGGAAGGCATTATTGACATCAAATTGGTGAATAGTTCAGTTATGATATAAGGTAAGAGTAAGAACCATATGAACAGTTGTGGGTTTGTTAGCATGACTAAAGTATTGATGTAGTCAATGTTTGAAGTTTGATGACAACCTTTAGCCATCAGTTGAGCCTTATGACACTAAATGGAGCCCTCATGATTTCATTTGGTGTGAAATATCCATTTACAACCAACAACATTAGCATTTGGTAGAGAAGGAATAAAACTACAAGTATGATTACGATGGATAGCAGTGAACTCATCAAGCATAGCTTGACGCTAGTATGAAAATTTATTGGCTTGAGTAAAACATGTGGGATCAGAAGTGGTAACAAGTATGGAATAAATGATATAATCATCAAAAGAGCGCGTGATATGGGTGTGATCATGTGTTCGGGTGACCATAGGATGAGAAGATGGTGGTGGAGGAGTAGGTGAAGGTGGAGAAGTAGTATGAGGAAGGGAATGGATAAAAGGTAAAGGTAAGCAGAGAACATAAGAAGTAGAAGTACATAGGGAAGCAGTAGAAGAGATTGTGGAATAGTAAAAATCACGTTAAAAGAAACACACATAATGGGAGATATAAAGTTTTGTGGATCAAAACAATGATATTCATTATACTTAGAGCAGCATCGTGGAAAAATATAAGTAGTAGATTTATGTGTGAGTTTATCAGCACAAGTAGAGCCCAGAAAAGAAAAAAACGCATCTAAAGACTCGAAGGTGAGAAAGAGTAGGTTCAATTTAAAAAAGTGTTTCATGAGTAGACTGATGATTAGGAACATGTATAGGTAAGAGGTTCATTAGATAAACAGTAGCTTCAAACCAAAAGGATTTAAGTAGAGGTATATGTAAAAGAAGAGTAAAGTCCTGTTTGGCAATCAGTTGATTGCATTAGCTATTAGCTGATAACTGATTATATCAGCTGATTTGACCAGCGAATTACATTAGTTGTTTGTTAAAGATGTTTGATAAAATTATCTGTTTAGTATTAGCTGTTTATGTGTAAAATGACTTATAATGACATGACTTTAAAGAAAATTATAATAACATAAATATTATATTTTAGTTCTTTTTTAAATATTTTTATAAAAATTTAAATATTTGATTGTAAATAGATCCAGATAAATCTCTACTAATAAAGAATAACTGGTTTATATTGGTCCACGTTAAAGCCTTATCATATACACAGTTAGGGAGTCTAGGTTCTAGATTTGATTGAACCTCCTTTGCTCTAATCGTAGACATAGGGGTGTTGTTTACCGAATTCTGAAGTTTATTTTCCCTACAGCATATACACTTCCCAGCATGAATTGATAATACGTGTTTCATTTTGGAATCAAAAGACCTTCTCTTGATCTTGAGACGCTTAACTTTGTCTCCGCTATTACAGTCTTCTGCTTAGCTGAGGAAGAAAAGGTGAGCCTAAGCTTAGGGTGAGGGCTAGTAGCAGCAGGGGACAGAGACAATTGAGCGAGAGTAAAGTCCTCTTCAGTGGAGGACATCAGTTTCTGGTGACTGTTCCTTGTGGTTTTGTTGAAATTAGTCTTCCACTTCCTTTTTCACCAGATTGCCCACCTTCACAGCTTTTGCCTATTAACTATCAACACACAATACCAATAGTCCTGAAAACAATCACCTCCCTCTTTGACTTCCTCCTTGTTTATTTATTTGGCTTAAAGACTCGCTTGCTGCCTATTTCTTGCCCCAGAGATTGGCGTTTCTTCAGGAGTTCCTGCTTGAGCTATATCCACTTGAGATTGGAGGGTGTATTCGACATTGTTCTTTCATTTATTCAATCAACTGAAGCAAAACGCTGCCCCTCCTTAGCTTGTTGAAAATCAGCTTATTAGGTTGGTAAAAACAGCTGGTCAATATGGTCAATTAGCTAAATTGGTTCAATTAGCTATTTTTTTAGCTGATAAGCTAACATCCAAACGGGGCCTAAGTCCTGTTTTAGAGATACAGTGAATTCTACATTCAACAAGGCCATTTTGTTGAGGAGTATAAGGACAAGAGATATGATAAATGATGTCATGGGTAGTAAGATATTGAGAAAATGTGTTTTTGATGAGTTTAGGTTATCCATCACATTTAAAAGTTTTGATAGTGGCAGAGAAAAGATTTTTTCAGTAATTGTTTTAAAGGTTTGAAGTAAAGAATGAAATTTTTGAACCAAGGGCAAAATCCAAGTAAATCGATTGAAATCATCAATAAAGATAATAAAGTACCAATACCCATATAAAGAAAGAGACGAGGAAGGTTCTCAAATATCATAATGAGTGAGTTGTAAGGGTTTTGTAGAAATACGAGAGGATAATAGAAATGAAAGACAAACACTTTTTTCTTTAAGACAAGAAGTACAAGAATTAATGACATTAGATATAACTAGTAAAACAGAAGATAAACTACATAACATAGAATGACATGAATGACCAAGACATTGATTCCATGTAACATAGAATGACATGAATGACCAAGACATTGATGCCACAGATCCAAGGAAGTGGTGGCTGCACTGAGAGAAACATAATTATGAAAATGTGATGGAATCTTCAAGGGGTAAAGGTTATTATGGATGGAACCTACGAGGAGTGCTATCTTGGTTTGAAGGTCCTTCACAATGTAACCAAATGGATTAAATTCAATAAAACAAGAATTATCATAAACAAATTTGGTAACAAATAAAAAGTTTGTGATAAGATTAGGAACAATCAAAATATCACGAAGATGAAGAGGGCGAGGAGAATTACATATAATTAATATACTAGTAGTAGAGAAAATGGGAAGAGTTCGTCCATTACCGATAACTACTTAGTTGGACCTATCATATGGTAAAATGAGTTCCACAATATGAGAACTAGGAGTCATATGGGGCGCTAGTATCCAATAACCAGTAAAAAAACAATATTAGAGTTGAAGTATGAAGTGTCTTGTTCAGGTTGAATATTCATGGTAGTACATGCTGCAAAAAGATTGTTATTAATATGTTAAGAAAATAAAGATGATTATGAGACTCAAAATATCAAAAGAAATGTGACTCCATTTTCAACATATTGTAGGTGGTTTATTGGACCTGGTAAATGAATTAGCTTGGGTTGGAGGTATAGATTGAGCTTGAAGGTGTTGGGAGTAAGAAGGTTTATGAGGCTGATTGAACGGACCATCAAGACAGACGAGCCTAAAGGAATGAGGAAGCCCATTATAAGATTCAGTTTGCCAGTTTTGAGACCCCAGCAAAAATTAGGGTTGACCTATGAAGCAAAGGGAGAATTGTTGTTCCTCCCTCTACGATTTCTATCGCCTCCTCTGTTACATGCATCATGTGAGTGCCGACCACTATTGTGAGAGACAAAGAGATCATCATTTAGCAGTGTATGTGAGAGATATGAGAGCAAGCGTTCTTCATGAATTAAAAACTTTTCTTGAAACTCAAGAAATTTCAGTGGGGTGTCATAATGTTCAATGGCAGTGATGAAGGATTCATAATCAGTTGGGGGTCCAATCAAAGTGAAGAAAACCAAATCTTTGTAAGAGAATTTGTCACCAATAGCCGCTAACTCATCTGTAATTGTGGAGATAAGAAAAAGAAAATCAGTGATGGTGCAAGACTCTTTCTTTAGTGTATGGAGTTTACGACCAATAAGAGAGCGTTATGAAGTTGGTTGTTGCAGGAAGTGATCTGTAAGCTCAAGCCAAAGTTCACAGGCTGCATAATAGCTGAGAGTTAGTCGTAAAAGAGATGCAATGAGAAAGTAGTAGACGAGATGATCGAATTTTTTTTCCATTTGTGATATTCTAAAGACAAAGATTTTGAGTTTGAGGCTCCATTTAGTGGGTAGATAGTGTCATCTACATAACCAATAAAGTTAGAGGTAATTAAAATAGCTTGAATATGATTTTTCTAAACAAGATAGTTGGTAGAATCTAGTGGTATTGTGAGGAAACTTGTGATTTGGTTGAATGGTAATATAGGTATGTTTATGTCTGCCATTGATGATACTGTTGAATTATTGTGGATATCTTCTGTGATGATTATACTGAATTGTTATTGGTTGCCTTTTAGGAATTTGGATATTGGTGTTGTATGTGGTAAAGATTATGTGCTTGATGTGAGCTCTAATACCTTGAAGAAGTGAATAATTGTATTGTATTTCTCACAATTTACAAAAGTTTGTGAACCTTAATATACATCATTTGAGATATATGAGATAAGATATACTAGGAACAGAAAAGATAAAGCATATTAAAGATAATGGTTATCTCTAAGTAATAGAAGTTATCACTAGTTAATAGAAAATAAAGTGATTGTGATCAGGGGATAATCATATGTTACCCATATGCCTAGGGAGATTTTGGCAAAAGAAACGTAGATGAACGAAAGGTCCATTGGAACTGTTTCACTTGGGACGTACTCTTATGTATATGCTGCCTATGCGTTACTCTTCAGTACTTTCATATATTCACAACTGGTCCTTTTTCACTGACATTCACATTGAAACTGGGATCTGATTCATCCACATTGAGATAGGATCTACTTCTTTGCTCCTAAACTTCTCAACATATCGCTTTAGCAAAAATGGGTTTGCTAGGCCATGTTGTGCACATTTCACTCAAAATAAATCCTCCTAACCATGCATAAGTTACGTTGTTAGTTTTGGTGCAATCCAGTTGAGGTACTCCTCCAGTATTCTGAGGTCTGAATCACTGAGTTGATAGGGTAATTTGATAATTTTCATGGTAAAGCTCATTACCAGAGACCATTACTATCAAATGATCCAATCTATAAGTTTATTCTCATTACAAGGGTTGCCAATTATTTGTCGATTGTATGAAAAACAAGAATGTCACTAAGGTAATGTTTGGTTGGATGTAAGGTTTTAAATGGAATGGAATGAAGTGGAAATGAATGGAATGATTCATAATAGAATGGATTATAAATGAATGTAATATTAGAAAATTGTTGTTTGGGAGGGATGGAAGGGTTCATAATGTAATATAGTGAAATGTTGTTTGGA
>JANZXR010095264.1:0-10223 GCA_027575705.1 Erythroxylum echinodendron
ATGGAAAGACTCAAGATTCACGAATGTTACGTGAAAGCCTTTGTGGTGAAGCAGCTTTGCCAGTTTAAGCATAGTTTTAATGTGGCTTTGAGATGGATATGGGATGAACACTGCATGAGGTACTAGAACTTCAGTTGCCATCTCCTCTATACAAATACAATCTTATTACTCTGGATTATGCTAATTCTACAGGAATCAGCTTTATTGGTAGCAAGAGTCAGCAAACGGAAGATCAAGTAACTACACGTAGCTTCCATTTTCATTTCAAGATGACCTAGTTGACAAGAACTTATAAGGGCCAACAATGGCGGCATTTGCTGTAGAATAGTCCAAGTTATTTATTCATCCACGCCAGCGGACAAGACAAACAGGTGTCTGAAGGTCTCTTGACAAGTCTTATTTGGTCTAATTCATACTGTTTGTTTTTAATTATTTAATTTTTTTGTCGTTTTCAAATTTAATAAAAAATTGCCTGAGTTTTTAATATTTGAATTTTTAATTTTATTTTCTTCCGATTTTCAAAAGTCTATGAAAATACAAAAAGTAATTTTTATTTTTTCTATCAACTAAACATATATTATTTAAATAATTATGAATAATTTAATTTAATAATTTTTGTAATAAATAAAAAATAATTATTAATAAATATAATTAAATTTAAAATATCTTGAAAATATATAAATTTCAAACAAATTTTGATTTAATAATTTAAATTTAATTAAAATAAAATTTAATTTTTTGAACTATTTATTTTACTAAAATAAAATAAATTTTATTCATAATTATTGATAAATATTATATAAGTGATTAAATTAAATTTAATTAATTAAAAATAATTTGTCTTTTAAATTTTATCTTATATGTAATTATCATCATGAATATAAATATAACTACATTGACACTAATAATTAAATAAGTTTTTGTTTTTATTTAAAAATGGAGGCTAAAAATAAAAACAAAAATAAAAAATTATAATAGAAAAGCAGAGGTGAAACAAAATTCTTCTAACTATTGTTACCTTATGTGTTGCTTGGGATAATAGACAAAAATTACACTTTGAATCTCAATGTTTATAACTTAATATAAAACAAACTTTAATATTTGAAAACGTTCAAATTGAATCCTAATATTTTAAAAACATTTAAAACAAATCTAAATGAATAAAAAATTTAATGGAGTTAACTCCCCATCAGTTAAATGTTAGCTTAATATGAATGTAATATTATTTTTTATTTTTTAAATAAGAAGTAGGCTCCACTGATATACAAGTTAAATTTACTGTATAAAAATATGTAAACATTGAGTCAAAAAATATATAAACATTAAGCCCCACTATATCCCACATTTTGGTTAATTAAAAAGATGTTAATTATATGACAGTAGAGCTTACTTTCTATTTAAAAATATAAAAAATATTATGTCAACATTAATGTTGGACCCGGGTCTTGATTCGTCTTGAGCCATTTTGTTTGTGCATTGCATCCTAAATTGTTGGATATGGAAAATACTTGAATGATATTTTGTGATGATTGAATGAAAAATATGTGTTGGATTATGTGGTGATATGTTCAAATATGTATGAAAGTCTTAAATTTTAAATGTGATTGTTAAGTTTAGTAAGTGATTTATATATATATTGCTTGCATGTAGTTCGTTATCGCTGGCTATAAACAAATAGCCACTGAGCTGCCTAGCTCACTCCACTATTTTTCCACTTCTCAGGTGAAGAAAAAGCATATCAGTAATAATCTTTGCAAAACTTTGGCAGACTACAAGGATTTTTGTCATTTGTAACTTATCTAGGTAGTTCAGAAATTATTGGCACTTAGATTCATTTCAAGCATGAGAATCCATAATGGTGTTTTACATTTTGCTATTTATGTGATTTGTGGGATTTGTAATATGGAGGAGTGCAAAAACTCTGTTATGAAAGTTAAAAGAAAAGTTGTAGAGACTTTCATATGATTGTATAATATGTTATGTTTTGTTAAATGTTAATCTGGTTTGTGTGATGGTTTTCAGAATGGATTATCTTTAAGTAAAATTGTTTATATAGAAGTGGTATGTATGAAATTAAAAGTTGGATTTCGGGTTTTTGTATTGAAGTTACTGGTTTTGTATATATGTATATACATATACATGTTGTTAGTAGATGAACGATTATGGGTTAAAAATGTATTTAGAAACTTTAAAGAATAAACTACACTGATCTAGGCGAAATTTGACAAAAGTGTCTTCATAAAAGTTATATATCTTTTTCTTAGCTTTTCAACTACATAAAGGTTGAAATTTTTAGAATTGTGGTTTGAAAGTTATGGTAGTTTGAAGTGAGGGTGCGCGACTTTTGTAGAGCTGAAATTTCTTGATTTTCACAGTTAAATGGTTTGAATATCACAGGCGTGAGAATTTTTACTCATACCCGCGCATTATTTGGTTGATTCTCACGGCTGTGAGAAATTCTTCTCACAACCGTGCATTTTTGTAGTGAAGTCTCACGGGTGTGAGACTTAACACTCACACCTGTGATTTTTGTGACTTTTGTGACATTTTATATATATATATAAATACGTTTACTATTGCTATCATAGCTTTGTGCTATTTATTCTTATTATTAGTTAAAGGTCTAATCATGAATTTATCAATTTTATTTTGTTTTGTAACTTATTATAAGACTTCTCAAGACCTTTTCCTTTGAATCTAGAATTGCCACTGGTTGTTCTTCATAAGTCAAATCCTCCCTTAATTAAACTTCTGAAGGTTGGACTATGTGTGAAGGATCTGATCTATATCTCCTCAGCATTGATACATGGAAGACATTATGAATCTTGGATAACTCTGGTGACAAAGCTAACTTATAGGCAAGAGGCCCAATCTTTTTAATAATTTCATAAGGGCCTATATATCTTGGACTAAGTTTACCTTTTTTACCAAATCTTAAAACTCCTGTCCATGGTGAAGGTCTAAGAAATACTTTGTTCCTAATTTCATATTCCATCTCCATCCTGTGTGTGTCTGTATAACTCCTCATCATATCTTGAGCCGCTTTGAGCCTTTGCTTCGCCAATTTAATCTTGTCAACTGTGGCTTGTACAAACTCAGGCTATAAAAGTTTTCTTTCACCTTCCTTGTCCCAACAAATAGGGGTTTTGCACCTCCTACCATACAAAGCTTCATAAGGTGCCATTTGAATCCCAGAGTGATAAGAATTATTATAAGCAAACTCAATCAAAGGTAGGTGCTCGTCCCATGAACCTTGAAGTCCATTACACAAGCTCTTAACATTGTCCCCAATGTCCTTATTGTCCTTTCTGATTGACCATCTTTTTGCGGATGGAAACCTGTGCTAAATTGCAACTTGGTTCCTAAAGTCTCTTGCAAACTTTCCCAAAATCTAGAAGTGAATCTAGGATCTCTATCTGAGACTGTGGAACCGGGAATCCCATGAAGTCTAATTACTTCATCTATGTATTTCTTGGCCAAAGAATTCAAAGAATCTATCTGTCTAATTGGCAAGAAATGTGCGGACTTGGTTAGCCTATCAACAATCACCCATATTGCATTATGCTTCCTGCTGGTCCTCGGTAATCTCATTAAGAAATCCATAGTAATCGTTTCCCATTTTTATTCAGGAATAGATAAAGGCTTAAGCTTACCAGCGGGTGTTTGATGTTTTGCTTTAACTTGTTGTCATATCAAGCATTTTCCAGCATAGTCAGCAACATCTTTCTTCATTCCTCTCCACCAAAAATGTTCTTTTAGATCTCTGTACATTCTTATACTTCCTGGATGCATTGTAGATGGAGCATTGTAGATGGAGCATTGTGCGCCTCATCCAAAATTTCATCCTTTAACTCTTGCATATCTAGGATACACAATCTGTTTCCTACCACCATCAGTCCATCTACTCTTACTTCTATTTTTGACGACTTACCATTTTGGATTTCTTCTCTAAGCCTACTCAAGTATTCATCTCATTCTTGCAATTCTTTAATCATTTCCTTCAATACTGTCCTTACTTTAAAAGTAGCCAATATACCATCAGATTCAACTTGTTTCAGCTTCACCTTAAGCTCGGTTAATTCCCTCAACAAAGGTAGATATATCGTTTTCACATGCGCTATAGTAGATTTCCTACTCAGTGCGTCTGCTACTATATTTGCTTTCCCCTGGTGGTAGTCTATCATCAAGTCATAGTCTTTCAATAATTCTAACCACTTTATTTGTCTCAAATTTAACTCTTTCTGGCTCATCAAATATTTAAGACTCTTATAGTCTGTAAATATATTGGTGGTGACTCCATATAGCTAATGCCTCTATATTTTCAATGCGAAGACTATAGCAGCCAATTCTAAGTTATGTGTGGGATAGTTCATTTTATAAAGCTTTAATTGTTTGGAAGCATATACAATCACTTTATCTCCTTGCATAAACACGCATCCTAATCCTTTCCTCGAAGCATCACTATATATTATATATCCATTACTACCAGAAGGCAAACTCAGAATTGGTGCAGTTGTGAGTTTCTTCTTCAGTTCCTCAAAACTCTCCTAACATTCTTTTGTCCATACAAATTTGTTGTCCTTCCTTGTCAATTTTGTGAGTGGAGTTGCTATAATGGAAAAGCCTTCTATAAATCTTCTGTAGTAGCCAGCTAATCCCAAGAAACTCCTCACTTCTGCTACATTCTTGGTTGCTTCCCATTTTACAACAGCTTCTATTTTTCGTGGATCCACATGTACTCCTTTTTCTAAAATAATATTCACAAGAAATGCCACATCTCTTAGCCAAAATTCACATTTATCAAATTTGGCATACAACTCTTTCTTTCTTAGTATCTCCAAGGCAATCCTTAAATGTTCTTCATGCTCTTTGTTGCCCTTAGAATAAACCAATATATCATTAATAAAGACTATAATAAACTGGTCTAAGAAAGGCTTGAAGACCCTGTTCATTAAATCCATGAAGGCTGCAGGAGCCTTAGTTAATCCAAAGGGCATAACTAAGAACTCAAAATGCTCATATTGTGTTCTGAAAGTAGTCTTTAACAGATCAGACTCCTTTATTCGTAATTGATGATAACCCGATATCAAGTCTATCTCGGAGAAAACTTTTGCTCCTTGTAGTTGATCAAACAAATCACCTATACGTGGAAGGGGATATCTATTCTTAATAGTAACATGATTGAGCTTTCTATATTCCATACACATCCTCAAGGATCCATCTTTCTTTTTAACAAAAAGAACCAGAGCTCCCCAAGGCGAAGAGCTAGGCCTAATAAAACCTTTCTCCAATAATTCTTCTAAATGCTCTTTAAGTTCCTTCAATTCTGCTGGAGCCATTATATAAGGTGGAATAGAGATTGGTGCTGTGCCTGGAAGAAGCTCTATGGTAAACTCGATCTTTCTATGTGGTGGTAGTCCTAGTAATTCCTTTGGAAAGATATCTGGAAATTCCTGGACTACTAAAATATTTTCTAGCTTTTCTTCATCTGCTTTCGTGTCTACCACATATGCCAAGTATGCTTCATTCCTTTTCTTCATCATTTTCTCTGCTGTTAGAGTCGAAATAAATTTAGAGGGGCTTGCTCTCTTATCTCCCACAAACACTGCCTTTTCACCTTTTTCTAGCACGAACTCTACTGTCTTCTGTTTATAATTCAAGTTGGCATTATAGTTTTCTAAGGTATCCAACATTAAATCCACCACTAATGTTACCTCACCAATATGGATTTCACACCCTTGATAAACATGACCAACAATGACATAATGACTAATCAGGGTACTAACTATCAAAGGACTATCAAGGAGACTCCGATGGTGTAGGGAAAGTCTTGGTACTCCTTCCTAGTACAGGCATACTACCTCCCCTACTTAGTTATTCTCTTACCTTTCTCTTTCTATTGACCGCACTCTTTATGTTCTCCACATTTTCAATTCTTAGGGCAGCCTCTAGCAACTGTTGAAAATTGCAAAAATTTTACACTACCAATTTTTCTCTGATGGCCAAATGTAATCCTGTTTCAAATCTTCAGCACTTAGTCGATTCACTCATCACTAGCTCGGCTGTATATTTGGATAACTGGGTAAACCTGCGCTCATACTCACTCACCGTCATCTCCCTCTGTGTGAGGCTAAAAAACTTCCTCTACTTTTGTTGAATGTACACTTTAAACAAATACTTCTTCTTATAGACAGCTTAGAAATCAGCCCATATTAATACTGGTGGCTTAAACTGGCTCTCTGGTACACTTTCCCACCAATGCAAAGCATCACCCTATAACAAACTTGCAGTATACACCATCTTTTCTTCATCTTCACAATCCATCTGCTCCAATATTCTTTTCGTCTTTCTTAACCAAGTCTCAGCTTCCTCAGGGTCAGTTTTTCCATAAAAGTCCACGGCGTCATACTTTTTAGCTTATCAAATTGTCTCCCTTTCTTGGATAGGGCTGGAGTAGACATGGATGGTATTTGACCCATCGCTTGCACAAAAACCTGAGCAAAGGCTTGAAACATTCTGGGATCAAACGGATTAGGTACTTGTGTTTGAGGAAGAGTTGGTTCGGGCATCTGAGGTGAAAAGGGCTCACTATCCTACCCTACAGTTGCCTCAGCACTCACTGGGGCTACGGATTCGTCAATACCCTCCTCTCTCGGAGGAGAATTAGGTGCAGCAAATCCTTGCAAAATCCCTTGAAGTGCTATTCGACGAGGTGACGTATTACTCCTTCAATAAAAATATTAACATTTAGCTTCTTTTCATTTTAAATGTTATGTCCTACATGTATGCATGATATGCATGTCATGTAACGCAATCAATCAATTTAACATAATAACAATTAATCACATAGCATAACATATTCTAAGCCTAGGAATCCTTAGAAACCTTGGGCTCTGATACCAAAGATGTTAGACCCAAGTCTCGATTCAGACATAAAATTTTAATAATAAGTTACAGAACAAAATAAAATTGATAAATTCATGGTGGGACCTTTAACTAATAATAAGAATATAGCACAAAGCTATGATAGCAACAGTAAACGTATATATATATATATATATATATATATATATATATAAATGTCATAAAAGTCACAAAAATCACGGGTGTGAGTTTTAAGTCTCACACCCGTGAGATTTCACTACAAAAATGCACGACTGTGAGAAGAATTTCTCACAGCCGTGAGAATCAACCCGATAATGCATGGGCATGAGTAAAAATTCTCACGCCTGTGAGATTCAAACCATTTAACTGTGAAAATCAAGAAATTTCAGCTCTGCAAAAGTCGTGCACCCTCACTTCAAACTCCATAACTTTCAAACTACAAATCCAAAAATTTCAACCTTTACGTCATTGGGAAGCTAAGAAAAAGATCTACAACTTTCATGAAGATACTTTTGTCAAATTTTGCCTAAATCAGTGCAGTTTATTCCTCAAAGTTTCTGAATGCATTTTTAACCCATAATCGTTCATCTGCTAACAACATGTATATGTATATACATATATACAAAACTAGTAACTTCAACACAAAAACCCGAAATCCAACTTTTAATTTCATATATACCACTTCTATATAAACAATTTTACTTAAAGATAATCCATTCCAAAACCCATCACACAAACCACATTTAACATTTGACAAAACATAACATTTTACACAATCATATGAAAGTCTCTGCAACTCTTCTTTCAACTTTCATAACAGAGTTTTTGCACTCCTCCATATTACAAATCCCACAAATCACATAAATAGAAAAATGTAAAATACCATCATGGATGCTCATGCTTGAAATGAATCTAAGTGCCAATAATTTCTGAACTACCTAGATACGTTACAAATGACAAAAATCCTTGGAGTCTACCGAAGTTTTGCAAAGATTATTGCTGATCGGCTTTTTCTTCACCCCAGGAGTGGAAAAATAGTGGAGTGAGCTAGGAAGCTCAGTGGCTAATACGTTTATAGCCAGCGATAATGAACTACACACAAGCATATATATATAAATCACTTACTAAACTTAACAATCACATTTAAATTTAAGACTTTCATACATATTTGAACACATCACCACATAATCCAACACTAATTTTTATTCAATCATCACAAAATATTATTCAAGTATTTTCCATATCCAACAATTTAGGATGCAATGCACAAACAAAATGGCTCGAGAGAATCCCATAAAATGAAATGGAGAAATCGAAGTTTACACCATGAATGAAATGAGTCTAGTTTTCGGAGCTCATATGCCACAAGCGGGCAGCCGGGAAAAGGCTTTAAGTCGACTTGCATGTGACGAACGAAATGGTATCTCTCTTACCCATATAAACAGATTTCAGATGTATACATATCAAAATCATATTTTTCATGCTTCTAAATTTTCTGTTTTTCTTTAGCATAAAGTAACATAATTAAATAAACAAACATGATATAAATTAAGGGAATATTTTTCCCACATTCACAATGAGTCAAGACAAATGTTTATATATTTTTCCCACATTCACAATGAATCAAAACAAACATTTATAGCATTCATACACACAAATATTTTTTTGCTCATCATCACAAAACTATAAACATATTACTCACCTAATTTGGTTAGAAATCCAACCTCAATTGTGCCTTTCCTCTTTCTCTTGGATAGGGTTTTTTTGGTTTCTTAAAACAAACCAAACCAATTTCTCATTCAATTTACATTCAAATGGAAATTAATAAAACTTCAATAATCAAGAATAAACAAAAATCGATCCTAGACTTAACTTACCCATAGTAGATCTAGGCTAGACAACTAAAACCTAATTTAGAAATACATGGGTTCTCTTCTTCTCTTCTTTCTTCAAACATCAACCCATTTCTCTCTAATCTTTCTTGTTTTTTTATCCAAACAAGAAGAAAAGATGGAGAAGATTACCTTGACTTAGCCAAATCCTCTTTCTTCTTCTTCTTTCCACGTTTTTCTCTTCTCTTCCTTAGCTTCCACGCAGTCTTCTTCTTTTCTTCTTCTTTCCCACTTTTTTTCTCTCTTCTTTCTCTCTTCTCACGATTTTCTTCTTCTTTCTCCTATCAAGACTACATTTTTGTCTTGTCTTCCCATTTTTGCTCTTCATTTAACTTGTCCTTCCTATTTTGCACTTCTTTTAATGTAATGTCCCTTTTGCCCCTTCTTTTGTCTCTTATGACCATTATACTAATTTAATCCCATCATCTCTAATTAATAACCCCAATTTCTATTCATGCTTGCTAAATTAATGACTAAATTCTAAGAAAATAAATAAAATAAAGCAATGAATAATTAAACAAATAAATAAAATAAAATAAAAATTAAAAAAATTGGGGTCCAACAATTAACATAACATTTAATTGATAGGGAATTAATCCCGTTAAAATCACTAATTTTACCAATTCCGATGACCTTTGCTTTATTTTTGTCTACAAAGATAACATTACCTCCATCTTTTTCTCAATGTATTGAAGTGTGATATTTTATCTGTTATGTGTCTCGAACAACCACTATCAATTATCCATTAATTTTTCTTTGTCTTTGTTTTGAAAAATATTTGTAGAAAGCATTTCTCATTTTAGGTACTCAAAATTTTCTAGGTCCTTTCAGGTTAGTAGTTTGTTCTTTTGGTCTCTAAACATAAATCTAAGACAATTGCTTTTTACGAAAATTGCAAGAATGACTAATGTGATCATATTTACTACAGTAATCTCATAAAACAAATGAATGATACTTGTTACGATACATGTAAGATATTAATTGTGAATTAATCACATGGAATAAAACACCTACCTAATATGCAAAAGTGGTTATGAGTTAGATGTTTTAGTTCCTTTTCAAATGTTGTTGTTCTGACTCGATGTCATCCTTTAGTTCCTTTTCAAGGTGTATCTGTACTTTTCTAATATTATTGAATAATAAAACTAAAATCTAGGGCTTGGTTGTTTTACTTCTATTTTTCTGTTATAGTGTTCAGTTTTTATTTTCAGTTTTTTATTTCTGTTTTTTTTAAATAAAAATAAAACTTGTTTAGTTGTTAATGTTAATGTAGTTATATTTTTATCACTGATAATAATTACATTTTAGATAAAACTTAAAAATAAATTATTTTTAATTAAATAAATTTATTTAGTCTCTTATATAATAATTATTAACAAATTATTAATAAAATTATGTTATTTTAATAAAATAAATAATTTAAAAATTAGAATTTTATTTATAAAT
>JANZXR010095275.1:0-10221 GCA_027575705.1 Erythroxylum echinodendron
TACCTAAGACTAATATAACCTGCATACTAAACCTAAAGCTAAACCTTAAACTTTAATCCTTAATACTAAAACCTAAAGAGGCTAATTCCCTAAAGAGGCTTACAAGTTTGAAAAACAAAACCGTGAGTACGCAAGGCTCGAGAGGTGGTGGCTCAAAACAGGCAATATCTGCAAGCGGGTGGTCTGGACTGTTACAATTGGTATCAGAGCCAGTACTCAGATCGGTAAGCGGCGAGGGTGTTGGCCTTCGAAGGGAGTGAGACTACCCAACGGCCACAGTGTCGCGGAGCGTAGATCCCATATCGGTTGAAGAGGGGAACGAAGAATGCTTTATAAGGGTAGGGATACCTCTCCCTTGCAGACGCGTTTTTCATGTCCCAGCACACCGGATCCCATCAAAACTCTAAAGTTAAATGTGCTAGGGCAAGAGCAGTACCAGGATGGGTGACCTCCTGAGAAGTCCTGCGGGAATAATGCCCTAAAGAGGCTTACACGCTGGAAAAATAAAACCGTGAGGGCTCGTGGCCCGAGAGGCCGAGGCTCAAAACAGACAATATCTTCAAGCGATGGTCTGTTCCTCCTAAGTCCATTAACCTATAACCCTTAATCTATAACCTAAGCCAAAATCTTATACCTTAATCCTAAACAATAAGTTCTAAATCCTAAAACCTAAGACTTATATGTTTAGTATTTAAGTTTAAGTCTACGGTTTAGGATTTAATTGTATTTGTTAAGTTGCAAATAATAGTATGACATGCTTTCCTGACCTATTAATAATATCTTTTACCGTTTTTGTTGTAATGCATGCTTATACCTGTTATAGTCGCTAACTTTTGAAGTTCCTAAATTTTGATTTCTTTTTTGATTTTTCAATATCGAGCACAACTGGAGGTGCTGTAAGTGCATTTGTAGGTGTTGTAAGCAAGACTACGAAAAATCTATCTAAATGACATGAGGTTCCTGGCTAATATTCTTAACCTGTGACACATAACGAGGTTAGTTTATATTGCATTATTTCCTTTTTTTACGTTGACTATATTACTTTTTGTTGTAAAAATAGCTTTTGTGGTCTTCTTCAGTCACTTATTGCTTGGATCCAATTTATATATATGTAATAATAGTATTTTATTGCACAGAGACCTTTAATTGATATTGTAATTATTTATATTTCTAGTTTGTCAGATAAGTTGGCTCCATTGTTGATAACAATGGCTGGAGTTGACGGTGTTTGTAGAGATGGTATGAAGGTAATTATTTTTTATCTTGCTTGGTAAAGAATATTAATTACATTCCTTAACGCATATAGTTACTGTTAAGTTTTATTTTTAAGTTTACAATTTTAAGGTTTCGGTTTTAGAGTTTAGGACTTAGGATTTTGATATTAGATATTAGGATTTAAGATTTAATATTAAATTTTAAGGTTTAGTTTTAGGATGTAGCTATAGGTTATAGGTCCTAGGAATTAGGATTTAGGGTTTGTATTTAGGATAAAAGTTTTTAGGTTTTAGGCAATAGTTTTAAGTTATAGGTCTTAGGTAATAGGATTTACGATTAAGGTTCATGGTTTACGTTTAGGGATTAGGTTTTAGGTTTTAGATTTTAAGTTTTATGTTTTAGGTTGTAGTATTTAGGATTAAAGTTTAAGGTTTATGTTTATGTTTAAGATGTAGGTTGGTTATATAGGTCTTAAGAAATAGGATTTCGGGTTTAGTGTTTAGGATTAAAGTTTAAGGTTGCATAGATTATAAAAAGCCTAAAACCTACCCTAAACCTAAACCCCTCCTCAGTCCATTTAACCTATGACCTATAAACTATTCGTAAACCTAAGCCTAAACCTTAAACTTTAATTGTCGACCCTAAGTCCTAAATCCTAAGTCCTAAATCCTAATACCTAAGACCTATGTGTTTAGTATTTAAGTTTAAGTATAAGGCTTAGGATTTAGTTGTATTTGTTTAGTTGTAAATAATAGTATGACACACTTTCTTGACTTATTAATAATACCTTTTAACTTTTTTCTTGTAATGCATGCTTATACCTGCCTGATATTCTTAACCTATTGTTGATCGAGGGATAACTCATAACTAGGTTAGTTTATATGGCATTATTTTCTCTTTTTTATTGATTATATTACTTTTCTTAAAAAAAAATAGCTTTCGTGGACTTCTTCAGTCATGTATTGTTTGGATCCAATTTGGTAAGTCTAATTATAGTATTTTACTACAAAGAGAACCTTTTATTCAATATTGTAATTATTTATATTTCCATTTTGTCATAGAATATGACTCTGTTGATGATAAAAATGGTTGGATTTGACGGTTTTAATAGAGATGGTATGAAGGTAACTATTTTTTGCCCTGCTTGGTAAAGAATATTAATTAATTACGTTCTTTAACGCATGTAGTCACTGTTGGGATATTTTTTAATTTTAGGGTTTTAAGGTTTACGTTTAGAGTTTTGAACTTAGGATTTAGATATTAGCATTTAGGAAAGGATTTAGGATTTAGGATTCAATTTTAAGGTTTAGTTTTAGGAAGTAGCTATAGGTTATAGGTCTTAGGAATTAGGATTTAGGGTTAGTATTTAGGATAAAAGTTTTTAGGTTTTAGGTTATAGGTTTAAGTAATAGGTCTTAGGTATTAGGATTGACGATTAAGGTTCATGGTTTATGTTTTGGGATTAGGGTTTAGGTTTTAGATTTTAGGTTAAGCCTAAAACCTAAACTCCAAATCCTAAACCCCAAGACCTAAACCCCTCCTAAATTCATTAACATATGACCTATAACCTATAACCTATAACCTAAGCCTAAACCTTATACCTTAATCCTACATTAAGTCCTAAATCCTAATACCTAACACCTATATGTTTGGTAGTTATGTTTTGAGTATAAGGCTCAAGATTTAATTCTATTTTTTAAGTTGCAAATACTAGTACGACATGCTTTCTTGACTTATTAATAATATCTTTCACTTTTTTTGTTGTAATGCAAGTCGGTATAGTCGCCAACTTTTGAAGTTCCTAAATTTTGATTTCCTATATTATTTGTCAATATCGAGCACAATTGGAGGTGCTGTAAGTATGTTTGTAGGTGTTGCAAGCAAGACTACGAAAAATCTATATAAATGACATGAGGATTCTGCCTAATATTCTTAACATGTTACTGATCGAGGGATAACACTTAACGAGGTTAGTTTATATTATTTTATTTGCTCTTTTTTATGTTGATTATATTGCTTTTTACTACAAAAATTGCTTTTGTGGACTTATTCAGTCATGTATTGTTTGGATCCAATTTCTGTAAGTGTAATTATAATAATTTACTGCAAAGAACCTTTAATTCAATATTGTAATTATTTATATGTCTAGTTTATCACGGATAATGACTCCACTGATGATAAGAATAATTGGATTTGATGGTTTTGATAGAGATGGTGTGAAGGTAACTATTTTTTATCTTGCTTGGTAAAGAATATTAATTAATTGCATTCTTTAATGCATGTAGTTACTGTTGGGATTTTTTTTTTAAGTTTAGAGTTTTAAGGTTTAGGTTTTAGAGTTTAGGACTTAGGACTTAGGATTTAGAATTAAATTTTACGGTTTAGTTTTAGGAAGTAGCTACAGGTTATAAGTCATAGGAATTAGGATTTAGGGTTAGTAATTAGGATAAAAGTTTTTAGGTTTTAGGTTATATGTTTAAGTTACAGGTCTTAGGTATTAGGATTTACGATTAAGGTTCATGGTTTAGGTTTAGGGATTAAGGTTTAGGTTTTTTAGATTTTAGGTTTTAGGTTTTAAGTTTTAGGATTAAAGTTTAAGCTTTAGGTTAAAGGTTTAAGATGTAGGTTGGTTATTTAGGTCTTAGGTAAGGATTTAGGGTTTAGTATTTAGGATTAAAAAATGGTCCAAATTTTTATAGCCCGTGGCCCTTTTTCTTTTGTTTGTCCATATTTTTTTTAGTGCATCTTTGGCCTCTTTCTTTGTTGTATTTGAACCTTTTCCTCTTATTAATATATCTGTTTTTCTGTTCAAAAAAAGTTTAGGATTAAAATTTAAGGTTTTATGGATTATAGAAAAGCTTAAAATCTAAACTCTAAACCTTAAACCCTTTTACCTTAACCCCTTATAAATACATTTAACCTATGACCTAAAGCCTAAAACGTATAGACTAAGCCTAAACCTTAAACTTTAATCCTAGACAGTAAGGCCTAAATCCCAATACCTAAGACCTATATGTTTAGTATTTAAGTTTAAGTATAAGGCTTAGGATTTAGTTGTATATGTTAAGTTGCAAATAATTGTATGACATGCTTTCTATACTTACTAATAATATCTTTTACATTTTTTGTTGTAATGCATGCTTATACATATTAAAGTCTCTGATTTTTTAAGTTCCTAAATTTTGATTTCATTTTTAATTTGTCAATATCGAGCACAACTGGAGGTGTTGTTAGTACAGTTGTAGGTGTTGTAAGTAAGACTACCAAAAATCTATCTAAATGATGTGAGGATCGTGTCTAATATTCTTAACCTGTTGTTGGTTGAAGGATAGCACATAACAAGGTTAGTTTATATTGCATTATTTGCTCTGTTTTATGTTGATTATATTACTTTTTGTTGTAAAAATAACTTTCGCAGACTTCTTCAGTCAAGTATTGTTTGGATCCAATTTTAGTAAGTGTAATTACAGTTTTTTAATGCACAGAGAACCTTTAATTTATTGTAATTATTTATATTTCCAATTTGTCAGAGAAGATGACTCTGTTGATGATAACAATGGTTGGATTTGACGGTTTTGATAGAGATGACATGAAGGTAATCTTTTTTGTCTTGCTTGGTAAAGAAATATTGATTAATTGCATTCCTTAACGCATGTAGTTACTATTGGGATTTATTTTTAAGTTTAGAGTTTTAAGGTTTAGGTTTTAGAGTTTAGGACTTAGGATTTAGATATTAGGATTTAGGATTAAAGTTTAAAGTTTAGTTTTAGGATATAGCTACAGGTTATAGGTCTTAGGAATTATGATTTAGGGTTTAGTATTTAGGATAAAAGTGTTGAGGTTTTAGGTTATAGGTTTAAGTTATATGTCTTAGGTATTAGGATTTACGATTAAGGTTCACGGTTTAGGTTTAGGGATTAGGGTTTAGCTTTTAGAATTTAGGTTTTAGGTTTTAGGATGTAGTATTTAGGATTAAAGTTTAAGGTTTAGGTTTAGGATGTAAGTTGATTATATAGGTCTTAGGTATTAGGATTTAGGGTGTAGTGTTTAGGATTAAAGTTTAAGGTTATATAAAATAAAAGAAAAGCCTAAAACGTAAACTCCAACCCTAATCCCCAAGATCTAAACCCCTCCTAAATCCATTAACCTATGACCTATAACCTAAGTCTAAACCTTATACCTTAATCCTGGACACTAAGTCCTAAATTCTAATACCTAAGACATAAATGTTTAGTATTTATACCTAAGACATAAATGTTTAGTATTTAAGTTTAAGTATAAGGCTCAGGATTTTGATATATTTGTTAAGTTGCAAATAATAGTATGACATGCTTTCTTAACTTTTTAATAATATCTTTTACCTTTTTTGACGTAATGCATGCTTACACATAGTATAGTCTCTGATTTTTGAAGTTCCTAAATTTGATTTTTTTTTTGATTTGTCAATATCGAGCACAGTTGGAGGTGCTGTAAATGCAATTGTAGGTGTTGCAAGCAATACTACTAAAATTCTATCTAAATATTATGAGGATCCTGCCTGATATTCTTATGTTGTTGATCGAGGGATAGCACTTAACGAGGTTAGTTTAGGTTGCATTATTTGGTCTTTTTTATGTAGATTATATTACTTTTGCTGTAAAAATAGCTTTCGTGGACTTCCTCATTCATGTGTTGTTTTGATCCAATTTTTGTAAGTGTAGTTATAGTTTTTTACTGCACATAGAACCTTTCATTCAATATTGTAATTATTTATATTTCCATTTTGTCATAGAAATGACTCCATTGATGATAACAATAGTTGGATTTGACAGTTTTGATAGAGATGACATGAAGGTGACCATTTTTTATCTTACTTGATAAAGAAATATTGATTAATTACATTCCTTAGTGCATATAGTTATTGTTGGGATTTATTTTTAAGTTTAGAGTTTTAATGTTTAGGTTTTAGAGTTTAGGACTTAGGACTTAGATATTAGGATTAAGGATTTAAGATCTAGGATTTATGATTTAGGATTAAAGTTTAAGGTTTAGTTTTAGGATGTGGCTATAGGTTATAGGTCTTAGGAATTAGGATTTAGGGTTTAGGATTTAGGATTAAAGTTTTTAAGTTTTAGGTTATAGGTTTAAGTTATAAGTCTTAGGTATTATTAGGATTTACGACTACGGTTCATGGTTTAGGTTTAGGGATTAGGGTTTAGGTTTGAGGTTTAGGTTTTAGGTTTTAGGATGTAGTGGATTAAAGTTTAAGGTTTAGGTTTAGGATGTAGGTGTGTTATATAGGTATTAGGTATTAGGATTTACGGTTTAATGTTTAGGATTAAATTTTAAGGTTATATAGATTATAAGAAAAGCCTAAAACCTAAACTCCAAGCCCTAAACTCCAAGACCTAAACACCTCTTAAATCCATTAACCTATGACCTATAAACTATAACCTATAACCTATAACCTAAGCTTAAACCTTTATACCTTAATTTTTTTTAAAGAGAATAACAAATATGTTAATAAGAGGGAAAAGGTTCAAATACAACAATGAAAGAGGCCAAAGAGGCACTAAAAAAAATGTACGAACAAAAGAAAAAGGGTCACAGACGGCCCTTAACAATACAATAGAATCATAAGAAAAGAGGCTGCAAGAGGCCCTCAACAAAACATAACAAAAGTCATGTCTTTGTAGGAAGTTTCCAAATATGTCACTAGAGGACTAGTATCGTGACATATATGGAAACAAGAATTGAGACCTAGAAGTTGAGAACAGATAAGCTCTTAGATGTCCTGCATAATGTCAGTGGTTGATCTGTGTCGTCTGCTGAAGATTCGGTTATTCTCTCATACCATAAAAAGTAAATTATGGTAGAAAGGACTAACCGTGAGACTGTGTGTCGAAAATACCTACTCTGATGAAGATGGGTGGAAGCCCACTCTAGGAGGGGAAACTAAGAAATCGAAGGCCAAACAGTGGAGGTCTTCGTCGAGAGAGAGCCCCAAACTCGTGAAGAAAATCTGCACCGGAAGAAGAGGTGGTTGTGCGTCTCTGAAAAGGAATCACATAACACACAAGCTGAAGAAGATAGAACACCAAACATCTAGAGCCTGTCCATAGTCAGAAGGGGTCCTTGTGAGGCTAACTGAAAGATAGACGAGTGCTGTGGAATATGCTCTAGAAACCACAATAGGTGGTAAATCGAATCCACTGGGTGTCGAGCTCGGAAAAGGTACCATACAGAGTCAACAGTGAAAACTCCGGATGAATGGTCCTTCCAAAACTAACTATCGGATCGCTAGATTCAAGGTCTAAATCTGATAGAGTCCCTTACCTGCTGTAACTCATTACTCCACTCAGGAAAAGTCCACTCGTCAGAATGTACAATCTCAAAGACCCGGCATCCCAAGAGAGCCCAGTAAAAGAGAGAACCGAAAAAGGAAATCTATCACACAACGGCCCCTAATTCGGTAACCAGTAATCCTGCCACATGGAGGTATCTTTCCCATCTCCAATATGCACATCAATAAGTCCCCTGCACCATGCCTAGCTTGACAGAATCTTCCTCTAAACCAAGGAGAAGTTAGAGGGGACTCAAATATGCTAGAAAGATCTACCACTCAGCAAAACAACATGTACCTATATGGTCCATATAAAAGATCTGTCTAAGAATAATCGCCACACAAACTTAAGTGTAGCAGCCCTATTCTAGTCTCTGACCCTCTTAACTCCACCACCCTCCTGCCTTGGAAAGCAGACTGACTTCCATGCCACTTTTTCCCTAGTATGGGACAGTGAGGTACCCCTCTAGAGAAAAGCTGACATGATGCACTCAATGTGTCGAGTAATGCTAGCTGAGAAAATGAACATACCCGACCAGTAAACCTTTATGGAGAATAGGACAGATCTGATCAACTGCAGACAACCCACATATGTGAGAGAAGTTGAATTCCACAACCAGATCCTAACAAGTATCCTCTCCACCAGAGGAAGACAAGTGTCTTAGCCTCTTAGTGATAAGAGGGACGCCCAAGTAACGAATTGGGAGGGAACTAATTTGAAAACCTAGTACTCTCTGAAGAGAAGAAGACTTAGTCTCGGAGATCCCAGAGAAGAAAACCTGACTCTTGGTCGAGTTCATAGCCAATCTGGAAACCCTCCCAAAATCTGCTAGAGCCTATCGAATGATCGATATATAGAGGGCAAGTTTAATTTACTAAAAAACATCAAGTCATCCGCAAAGCCAAGATGAGTGAGAGAAATCTGTCTACACTGCCAATGATAACAGTACCTCGGATCTGCAGTAGCCTCTCTAAATATCCTATCTAACCCCTCCATCTCTAGTACAAACAGATAAGTAGAGGGGGTCCCCCTATTGCACCCCTCGTGTAATAGAAAACTAACTGTGTAGTGCACCATTAAGTGCTATAGAGAAATGTGATGATCTGAGACATTCCTTAATCCAATTGATCATGCATTCATTAACTCCAATAGTCCTCAAACCCAGTAGAATGAACTCTCAGTTGACAGTATCGAAAGCCTTACGAATATCAACCTTAAGAGCGTACTGTGGTGGTGATCGATCAAGGTGATAATCGTGCATCAGCTCCTGGGTAAGAAAAATAGCATTTGCAATCTGCCTCCTTGGGACGGAAGCCATCCGAGCTCTCCCAATCACCTCTGTTTGAACAACTTTAAACCAATTTGTAATGACTTTCGAGATGCACTTATAAAGGACATTGCAGTAAGAGGTCGGTCTGAAGTCATTCAGTATCTATGGACTCTCCTCCTTGGGAACCAAAGCGATCCTAGTAGAGTTCACCCGTCTAGGCGTAGTTAAGGTAGAGAAGAACTACCACACTACTGCCCTAAAATCTGCTCCATCAATATCCCAATATCTCTTATAAAAAAGAGGTGTACCCATCAGGCCCTGGAGCCTTATCCTAGGATGGAGAATAAAGCAGTACGTATCTCCTCATCTGAAACCGGGCTCTCCAAAAACTGAACCATATCCTCCAAAATATGCCGAGTAAAGAATCTAGTAGTATCAACTGAAGGTATCGAGGGGGATCAGAGGATGTCTTGAAAATAAGTCACTGCCATTTGCCCCAATGCTCCCTGATCAGTGATAAAAGTTCCTATCTCATTATGTAAACTACGCACCCTATCTCTGGCCTGTCTATGAATCGAAGATCTGTGAAAGAATTTAGTATTCTAGTCACCCACAGCAAGCCACTTAACCTGAGATCTTTGTTGATAAAAAGACACCTCGTCCTGCGTCAATCGGTCGTATTGTCGAGCAAGGTCACGCTTAACAATATCTAAATCTGACGGGAATGGGGGTGCATCTAAAGTTGCCTGAACTACAGCCACTGGGCCCGAGCCTCCTTAACTCTGCTGGAAATGTGACTTTAGTCCCAAAAATGGAAGGACTTCAGCTCCTGCTTCAGCAGACCTAGTTAGTGAGTCAAACAAAACATCGGGTCTCCTCGCACAGACATAATCCAAACCCTCCTAACAAGCTCTGAGAAGTTGGGATGATCAGACATTTCAGAAACTTGAAAGGAGTAGGAGGTCAACATCGCAGGGCTCCAAACTGAACCACCATAGCACTATGATCAGATATATCCCGCAGTGGAACCTCTGTAAAGGTACTAGGCTAGGATGAGAACCATGCAGAGTTACCGAAACTCTAATCCAAACACCGGAGAATAGAACCCGGTCCCTCCTGGCCATTATGCCAAGTGTACTGCAAACCTCTGTAAGGAATCTGTAATAGCTCAACATAATGCTAACACTGCCCAAACTCGTCTGTATGCCTGTACCAGCTGGTATCCCCCCCTAACTATGTCAGAATGACTCAAGATGGCATCAAAGTCTCCCAAGACCAACCAAGGCATACTACTAAATCGCTCAGCCTGTAGTCGAAGAAAATCCCAGAGATCTTGTCTAGTACTTGGATCAGTGGAACTGTAAACTACTGTCAAGCCAAAGGTAGTACCCTTCATCCGCCTAATCACCTCAT
>JANZXR010095367.1:0-10217 GCA_027575705.1 Erythroxylum echinodendron
GCCACCCTCGCGGGGCACGGATTCGGATATCACTGTCGATATCGGGTTCGGGTTCGGCGGAAGTGGGGTGTTACAATGCATATACCCATTCCACTTCCACAACCATCATACTTAACCTGTAAAATAACATCATCATATACAAAAGGAATTTCTCAAATTCTCATTCTCACTACTAAGCAAAGTAAATATTTGAACAAGCTTTACTACATATCAACATACACATCACTAACTTAAAATAAAATGCCAATGATGCTTATGTTTCATATGCCTATAAAGCTATTCAAAATGTTCACTAAATTGGCACAAAAGTCTCTAACTATCTTGAAGTTTCCTATGCCTTGCAAGGATAGCTAACCATCTCGTTCTGCACCTGAGAAGCGGAAAAAGGATGGGTTGAGCTACACGACTCAGTGGCTAATGCATTTATAGCCATCGACAATCGGCCACAATTTAAGCATATGCACATGTATAGCTAGAAATTCAAGCATTAATCAATTTAGCTCAAAACTCATAACACAACACATAGATTTTTCCCATTAAACACATCACTCAAATGCATCATACTTAACAATTCAAAGATGCAATGAACAAACAATTGGCTCGAGAGTTCTGTGGAACAAAACCGAGAAACTGAAGTTTACTGTGAATAAAATGAGTCTGATTTTTTAGGATCTCGTGGCCTCAAGCGGGCAGCCGGGAGAAGGCTATAGGTCAACGTGCACATGACTAACGAAACAGGTTCCTCTTTTGCCCAATCACAACAAATTTTATGCTCAATATAGTAAATCACAAATCCATAATCTCATACTTCTTTTACTTTTTCTTCCTTCCTTGTATACAAATGTCATAACCTTTTTCGAGGCATAACATAATCATAGTTCATCATGCATTTTCAAACATTCATAACAATTTCAATTTTAGGCAAATCAAATGAAAGCAAATCAATATACATACACAAAGGCAAGAATTTGCACAATTACAAAATAACTATGAATACATTACCCACCTAAATCTTTTGTAAAAATCCAACTCAAGGTTGTCTTTCTTCTTGCTCTTGGGTAAGACTCTCTTTATTTCCTAAACAACCAACATTCCATTCAAAACAACATTTTGATAAAATTTATAAACTTCAATAATCACAAAAATAATGCAATAAACACAAATTAAGCTCAAACCTAACCTACCTATAGTCCATCTAGGTTAGAAAACCCAAGACCTAGTTTAGAAACCATAAGAATCAAATGGGTTCCTTCTTCCTCTTCTTTTAACATAACACCCACTCTCTCTCAAATCCCTTCGTTCTCAACACAGCCCATTTCTTTGATAAAGCAAGAAGAAAAGATGATTAACTTATCTTAACAAGCTTGATTTCTCTTCTTCCCACATTTTCTTCTTTTTCTATAACTTCCCTCTTTTCTCTTCTCTTTTACGACTTTCTCTTCTCTTCTTCTAAATTTTAAGACAACTTTTTATCCTTGGTCTCCTAATTATGCCTTCATCATTTAATACAATATCCATTTACCCCTTCTTTTGTCTCTATCTACTAACTCCTTAAGCTAATTCAATTCTAACATTCCCATATTAATTCTAACTTAATTCTAATCTTTCCATCTAATTCTACTCACTATTCATGCTTGCTAAATTTAATGACCCAATTCTAAGATAAATAAATAAACAAACAAATCGTAATTAAATAATTAAACAAATAAAGCAATAATAATTGAAAAAATTTGGAGTCCAACAATTCTCCCCCTCTAAAAGAATTTCGTTCTTGAAATTCTTACCTGAGTCCGTGAAGAGATGTGGATACTTTTCCTTCATTGCTTCCAAAGGCTCCCATGTTGTCTCTTCTATCGAATGGTTCTTCCGTAAAACTTTAAGCAGCTTCACAACCTTGTTTCTCAAAATCTTTTCATTTGAATATAAGATCTCCACTAGTTGCTCCTCATACGTCAAATGCTCCCTTAATTGGACCTTTGATGGTTAAACTATATTTGAAGGATCTGATCAGTACTTCCTTAACATCAATACATGGAAGACATTGTGAATCTTAGACAATTTCGGTGGCAAGGTTGACTTATAGGCTAAAGGCCCAATCTTCTCAATGATCTTATAAGGGCTTATGTATCTCAGACTAAGCTTGCCCTTCTTACCTTTCCATAGAGAAGCTCTAAGAAATAGTTTGTCTCTAACTTCAAAATCCATCTCCCTTCTATTTGCATTCGTATAACTATTCATCCTATCTTGAGCGGATTTAAGTCTCCTTTTCACTAATTTAATCTTATCAACTGTGACTTGCACCAATTCAGGTCCTAAAAGCCTCCTTTCACCTTCCTCATCTCAAAAAATAGGATTTCTACACCTCCTATCGTACAAAGCTTCATAAGGGTCCATTTGGATTCCTGAGTGATAGGAATTATTATAAGCGAATTCAATTAACGGCAAATGATCATCCAATAAGCCTTTGAAGTCCATAATACAAGCTTTCAACGTTACCTCCAAAGTTTGTATTGTTCTCTCCGATTGTCCATGAATCTATGGATAGAAAGTTGTACTAAAGTGAAACTTAGCTCCCAAAGCCTCCTGTAAGCTTTCCTAAAATTTGGAGTTGAGCCTAGGATCTCTATCCAAGACTATAGAACTCAGAATCCCGTAAAGCTTGATTATCTCATCTATATATTTCTTGGCCAAAGCATTCAAGGAATCCGTCTATTTAATTGGCAAGAAATGTGCTGAATTAGTTAGCCTATCAATAATCACCAATATTACCTCATGCTTCTTGCTAGTTTTTGGCAATCCTATCAAGAAATCCATCGTAATCTTCTCCCATTTCCATTCAAGAATCGAAAAAGGTTTAAGCTTACTGATAGGTGCTTGATGTTCTGCTTTAACTTACTGACACACTAAGCATCTTTTAACATACTCAACAATATCTTTCTTCATTCTTTTCCACCAAAAGTGTTCTTTTAAATCTCTATACATTCTCGTACTTCCTAAGTGCATTGCATAATGTGCATTGTGTGTCTCATAAAGTATCTTGTCTTTTAACTCTTACATATCAGGAATACATAGTCTGTTACCTACCACCATCAATCCATCTTCCCTTACCTATATTTCAGAAGGTTTACCATTTTTTAATCTCTTCTCTAAGCTTGCTCACAAACTCATCTTGCTTTTGTAGTTCCTTAATCTTCTTATTCCACAGTCCTTACTCTAAAATTAGCCAATATACAACTAGATTCAGCTTGCCTCAATGTCACCCTGAGTTTGGCTAATTCTTTTAACAAAGGAAGATATACTGTCTCCATATATACAATAGTTGATTTTTTTACTCAGTGCATCCACTATTATATTAGCTTTCCCTAGATGATATTCTATCATCAAGTCATAATCCTTAGCTCTAACCATCTTCTCTATCTCAAATTCAACTCTTTTTGGCTCATTAGATATTTAAGACTCTTGTGGTCTATAAACACCCTAGTGGTGACTCAATATAAATAGTGTCTCCATATTTTTAACGCAAAGATTATAGTAGCTAAGTCCAAGTCATGCGTAGGATAATTCATCTCATAAAGTTTCAACTGCCTAAAAACATAGGCAATCACTTTATCTCCTTACATCAATAGACACCCTAATCCCTTCCTCGAGGCATCACTATACACTATGTATCCATCACTACTGAAAGGCAAAGTCAAAATTGGTGCAATTGTGAGCCTATTCTTCAATTCCTCAAAACTATTCTGGCACTCCTTTGTCTACACAAACTTCTGATTCTTCCTTGTCAATTTGGAAAGTGGAGTTGCTTTCTTAGAAAAGTCCTCTACAAACCTTCGGTAATACCCAACTAAGCCAAGAAACTTCTCACTTTATTTACATTTTTAGGTGCTTCACATTTCACAAACGCTTCTATCTTCCTTGGATCTATATATACTCCTTGCTCTAAAATTACGTGTCTAAGAAATGCCACCTTCTTTAGCCAAAAATCACATTTGTTGAATTTGGCATATAATTCTTCCGTCCTCAATTTCTTCAAGGCAATCCTCAAATATTCCTCATGCTCCTTGTCACTCTTGGAATAAATCAATATGTCATCAATGAAGACTATGACAAATCAGTCTAAGAAAGGCTTTAAGACTCTATTCATAAAGTCCATAAAGGCTGCAGGGGCATTCGTTAATCCAAAAGGCATAACTAAGAACTCAAAATGCCCATACCGTGTTCCAAAAGGAGTATTTAATACATCAGACTCTTTTATCCTTAATTGGTGATAACTTGATCTCAAATCTATCTTAGAAAAGACCGTTTCCCCTTATAATTGGTTAAATAAATCATCTATGCATGGAAGCAGATATCTATTCTTGATAGTGATATGATTAAGCTTCCAGTAGTCCACACACATTCTTAACGATCTGTCTTTCTTCTTTACAAAAAGGAGCGGAGCTCCCCAAGCTGAAAAGCTAAGCCTAATGTACCTTTCTCCAAAAAATCTTCCAATTGTTCCTTAAGCTCCTTCAATTTTGCCGGAACATTCTATAAGGCAGAATCGATATTGGTGCAGTACCCAGAAGAAGCTCAATGGGAAACTCAATTTACCTAGGGGTGGTAGTCCTGATAATTCCTCAAGAAAGACATCCGGGAATTCCATGACCACAGGAATATCTTCTAACTTTCCTCTATCTGCCTTCGTATCTACTACATAGGCCAGAAATGCTTCACACCCTTTCCTTATCATATTCTCTGCTATCAAAGCCGAAATAATTCTAGGCAGTCTTGCTTTCTTGTCCCCACAAACATTACCATTGTACCTTCATCCAATTCGAACTCCACTGTCTTCTGTTTGTAATCTAGATGGGCATTATACTTTTTTAATGTATCCATGCCCAGTATCACATCTAATCCCCTCATCTTCAATGGCATTAGATCCACTACTAAGTGTTCCTCACCAATATGTACTTCACAATCTCTATAGACTTGACTGATAATAATATACTGACCGATTGGAGTACTAACCATCAAAGGAGTATCTAATGGGCTCAGTTCTCTACCATGTACAATTCTACTTGATGAAACAAACGAATAGGTAGAACCTGGATCAATCAAAACAATAATATTATCATCAAATAATGTAACCATGCTAGTCAAAACTTCTAGAGTAATTTCTGCGTCCTCTCGTGTCATTGGAAATACTCTAGCTGGCGCTTGTCCCCTCGATCTTCCTGGAGGGTTCACCTTCTTGTTCACATTAGAATTGCCCACTTCAGTTGTTTTCTTCTTGCCCCCAGTCTTAGCCTTCCTTGAAGTTTGCATCTGAGTTTTCTCTTATCTTGTATACTAAGGGCATTCTCTAGCCATGTGCCCTTTTCCTCCACAGTTGAAGCAAGCTCCTGTCAATTAGTAGCACTCCCCTCTATGGAGTTTCCTGCAGTGTTCACATTTAGGGATGGATGAATTATCTCCTCCTCCCCTTCTGCTGCCTTCAGCTGTTGAGGCCTGCTGATAAACGATTCTTAACTGCCTAGATCTACTTACACCACTGCTCCTCTCCTCATACTACATAGGGAAAGTCCTGTCACTCCTTTCTAGCATAGGAGTACCACCTCCCTTTCTGAACTATTCTCTTCCCTTTCCCTTTCTATTCCCTGCACCCTTAATGTTCTCCACATTCTCGACCCCTTAGTGTTGCTTCAACTAGTTGCTGGAAATCACAAAAGTTCTGTGCCACTACCTTTTCTCTTATGATGAAATACAATTCTGATTCAAATCTACGGCACTTAGCCGCCTCACTCATCATCATCTTAGCTGCATATCTGAACAGTTTCGTAAGCCGACGCTCATACTCGCTCACTATCATTTCCCTCTACTTAAGACTCTGAAATTACCTCTGCTTTTGTTGGATATACACTTCAGATAAATACTTCTTCTTATACATTGCAAAGAAATCTTTCCATGCGAACACTGATGGTTTGAACTGACTCCCTGGCACACTCTTCCACCAATACAGCGCATCTCCCTGTTGCAAGCTTATAGCGTACATAACTTTCTCATCATCCTCACATTCCATCTGATCCAATATCCTCTCAGTCTTTCTCAACCAAGTCTCAGCTTCTTCTCTATTGTCTCATAGAAATCCACTGCTCCATACTTCCTCAGCTTGTCAAATTATTGCCCCTTCTTAGCTGGGGCCGGAGCAAAAGTTTGTGGCATCTAGCTCATAGCCTAGACAAATGCCTGAGCAAATTTCTGAAACATCCTTGGATCCAATGGCATAAGCACTTGCTCCTGCAGATGAGGAGACTCCCTCGTCTGTGATTGAAACGGCTCACTATCTTTCCCTACAGAAGCCTCAACATTTCTTGGGGCTACAGAGTCATCAATACTCTCATCTTTTGACAGAGATTCTGGTGCAATTTATCCTTACAAAACTCCTCGTTTCCTTCTACGAGGTGGCATCTTACTCCTTTAATTGAACCACTAACAATTAGCTAACATTTTGTTTTAATCCTATTTCCTACATGTATGTATGATATGCATGTCATTTAATTCAATCAACCAATTTACAATGCAAAAAAATTATCACACAACATAACAATTCATACCAATATGCATCTAAGCCTAGGAAAAACCTAAGATTTGATACCACAAGATATTGGACCCCGTTTCTGGAGCCTAACTATCTAGAATATCAAAAGACATGAACGTATTATCTTAAAAGGTTATTTCTATGGGATCTATCTAGACAAAACCAATTTTTACAGTGGAATCACAAATTGACTTCTTCAGAACAATTGTAGCTCCATCTCTCTAGTTTATTTTAAAATAATAATCGTCTCATTAGGAGCTTTACAGGTCACGATATGACTAAAATACCAAAGTATGTTTGGTAAAACAATCAATTCATGCTCTTTCGGTGTTTTCCTCATTTTCTCTCCATCAATATTTTTTGAATTACCAGAATGGATACCAAAATTTTATGGATTGGTAGAGAAATATGTTAGGAATCTATTAGTTCAATAATCACTTCATTTGAAGATCGGGTGATGAAGTTATGGCCAAAAGAGTCCAACCTGATTGTGTCCTCAATCATATTGTACCTATCTTGGGAAAATTAGAATAAATTTCACTAGAGATATCGAATTGTGGTCATTTTATCACGCTTTCGAAGAGGACTTCGAGATCTACAACTGTGATGAAGAATTTGAAGAGGGATTTCACCATTTAGAGGGTCAAAATAAGACAACTTTGTCTCAGACGAAGTAATTAAGTCTGAAATGGATCAGACAAATTAGTCTAAGACAATCTAGACTAAGATGATGCAAACATTCACAACGATTTCAATTTCAGGTAAATCAAATGCAAACAAATCAACATTCACACACATAGGCAAGAATTTGCACAATTACGCAAAAATTATGAATACATTACCCTCCTAAATCCTTTGCAATAATCCAACTCAAGGTTGTCTTTCCTCTTGCTCTTGGGTGGGACTCTCTTGGTTTCCTAAAACAACCAAGGTTCTATTCAAAACAACATTCTAATAAAATTTATAAATTTCAATAATCATAAAAAATAATGCAATAAACACAAATTAAGCTCAAACCTAACCTACCTATGGTCCATCTAGGATAGAAAAACCCAAAAGCTATTTTAGAAACCCTAGGAATCAAATGGGTTCCTTCTTCCGCTTCTGCCAACACAACACCCACTCTCTCTCAAATCCCTTCATTCTTAACACAACCCATTTCTTTAATAAAGCAAGAAGAAAAGATGATTAACTTACCTTAACAAGCTTGATTTCTCTTCTTCCCTTGTTTTCTTCTTCTTCTCTAACTTCTCTCTTTTCTCTTCTCTTCTATGACTCTCTCTTCTCTTTGTCTAAATTTTAAGACAATTTTTTATCCTTGGTCTCCCAATTATTCTCTCATCATTAAATACAATATCCATTTACCTCTTCTTTTGTCCCTATCTACTAACTGCTTATGCTAACTCAATTTTAACATTCCCATATTAGTTATAACTTAATTCTAATCTTTCCATCTAATTCTAATCTCTATTCATGCTTGCTAAATTTAATGACCCAATTCTAAGATAAACAAATAAATAAATAAATCGTAATTAAACAATTAAACAAACAAATAAATAAATCGTAATTAAATAATTAAACAAATAAATCGATAATAATTGAAAAAATTTTGGGGTCCAACATAATGCATGTTCAATGACAAATTCCTGGGTATATTTTCCTTAATATACATCTTATAATCAATTAACAACACCTTTTAATCATTCTTCAATCTCTAATACTCTTTGTCCATCACTACATTCAACATCAACTGGGTTCATTCAAGAACTCATTTGAGCCTAAAGACCTTATATGGGAACACCATAGCATTAATTGGTTCATACTGCACTCAAAAGACAACTATTTTTCTTTATAGAACTGGCCACGAACTTGGTGTTCCTGCCACGATCATGACAGAAATCTTTGGAGATGGCCACGATCGTGGTGCCCCTGCTATGATCGTGATAGAAAACCTGTCTTTCCAGGCCATGATCATGTGGAAGGGCCATGATCGTGATAGAAACGTACTCTGTCAGGCCAAAATCTTTGGTAAGGGCCATGATCTTGCCCTGCCTTTTCTTCCCTCTTTTCTGCACAAATTCAACAAATCTCTTCACATCCATTCCACACCAATTTTCCCAAATTAACCTCTTATAATAACACCTCATTTCTTACTAATTCCACTACCATATTGATTATATTAACTTCATAAAAATAGACTCATTTAATTAATCAATTTCAACTTAATTTCATCATTTATGAAATCCTATCTCTTTCCATAGTATATCTCATTCAAAATGCATCAAACAATTCATTCATTATTTTATGTCCTCATTTAACACTCTAAACACTTCACATTTAGATGCATTGCCATCAACAACCTTTTTCTAAAAGCATAACATCAAAATCAATTAATATTTATCACATATTTAACTATCCTTTCCAAACATCAAAATTATGTTCCTTCAAGCCCTACTTAAGTCCAAATTCATCATAGATATATACCTTATCCTTAATTGATTCAACCATTGCATAATCAAAACATTTTCATGAAAAATCACCGCCCACGATCGTGGCTTCCCCTACCATGATCGTGATAAAAAATTCTCACTCTTATCCTACAGTTTTCCAGTTTTTCCACATGATAAATTTTTAGGTCTGTTTTCTATGGCCATTATTACTAAGAAAATGAGGTTTTTAGGCCACACCTTCTCTAATAAAATTTTCTTCTATGTATTAGCTTTCTAATGACATCAAATTCATGCAATTTGGTTCAGTATCATGCTCATGATAATCAAAAAACTACATATTATTCTCATACCTTGACAAACACAATGCTTAAATTCAAGTCAAACTTCAAGACTCTTAAGGACAGATTTCAAATTTGATTCTTTCATGAAAAATGTAACCATATGTTTCTAGTTTACTCTAAATCAAAATCTATCCGATTTAGATACCTAAATATAGAAATATAGCCAAAATACATATGCATGTTTAGTGAAGTATTCCATCTAACATATTCCAGCGCATATTCAACTTCATTTTTAACTCTACCTTATCTCCAAACTATCATCCTACTTCTTCTCATTTCAAGACAATACACTAGTCTTTTTTTTGTCTTTAAACTTATGAATTATCATTCATCTTAACAAAAAGTAAGACATAACTCTGTTTATCTCTTCATCTACACACACACATCATCATACTTCAACTTCCTTGTTTCATTATCATTCATTCATACTTCAACTTCCTTGTTTCATTATCATTCATCTCTTAAGTCTATCATCATAATTGCTTTATTTAACAAAAAATTAAGAATAACATTAACTCACTACAATTTAGAGCATGATCTCTTTATCACTACACTACACCCATGTTAAAACACATATTTAAAAACTCATGATCAATCATCAAATTCTCATCATACAAGCTCCATTCAACAAAACCGATGAAGATTAAAGCATAACTTACTTGATTAATCTTCAAAAATCTTCAAAATCTTCAAAACAAACTTAACCTTATCTTTCCACAACCTGTAACACCCCATTACCCTAGCGTACGCACCGAGACGCCCGTAGGTCATTCCGATACATATCCTAAGATAAGGGAGCGCTACGTATAATTTCTACAAACTCCATATGGCATTACATACATTTAA
>JANZXR010095378.1:0-10216 GCA_027575705.1 Erythroxylum echinodendron
CTTGGGTAAAAAGAAGTGATCTGCAAGCTCTTGTAGTTCGTACATCAATGAAGGCAATGTTACAACATGGATGGTATTTTGATAGTGGATGTTCACGTCATATGATAGGGAAAAAAGACTACTTAATAGATTATCAAAATTGTATGGATGGTCATATGACTTTTGGAGATGGAAAGAAAGCTTCTGTGATCGGTAGAGGAACATTGTGCGTGGATAGTTTACCTCCTCTTAAGAATGTGCTTCATGTCGATGGATTGAAGGAAAATTTGGTAAGTATAATCTAACTATGTGATGATGGGTTGCTAGTTAAATTTACAAGTGATGAATTCAAGGTACTTACCGAACAAGGCGAATGTATTGTGAGCGGCAAGCGATCAGCTGACAATTGTTACATGTTACAAGTCAAGACCACATGTAGTTCGGCTACTCATAAAAATAGCATTGATTTATGGCATCAAAGGCTTGGGCACGTGAACTTTGATCTTATAAACAAGTTAACCAAATTGGAGGCTGCGAAGGGCTTAGCCAAAATGAACAAAGAAGGGAAATTAATTTACAGTGGATGTTAGATGAGAAAATAGCTGAGAGTGCTGCACAAACAGGTCAGGTATCTTACCTCATCTCGTATTCTTGAATTGGTTCACTTGGATTTAATTGGTCTAACACAACATGAAAGCATTGGTGGAATTAGATATTTTCTAACATGTGTTGATGATTATTCGAGATATACTTGGGTAGCATTTTTGAAAGAAAAGTTAGATACGTTTAAGGATTTTAAAAGCCTATATGTGCAGGTGATGAATCTGAAATTTTTGACTATATTGAGAATTCGATCGGATCATGGAAGGGAATTTGAGAATGCAAGTTTTAGTGAATTCTGTGATGAGTATGGAATCTCACAAGAATATTCAGCTCCTAAAACTCCATAACAAAACAGTGTCGTAGAGAGGAAGAATAGAACGGTTCAAGAAATGGCCAGATTGATGCTAAATGGAAGCAAAATGTCTTTGCAATTTTGGGCTGAAGTGGTGAACACAGCTTGCTATATATGCAACAGAGTATATCTTCGAAGCTTCTTGAACAAGACGTTATATGGACTTTGGAGAGGAAAGAAACCAGATGTGAGCTATTTTCATATTTTCAGGAGCAAGTGCTACATTCTTCGAGATTCTGAACAACTTGGAAAATTTGAAAGCAAAAGTGATGAAGGAGTCTTCATTGGGTACTCAACTCAAGTAAAGCCTACAGAGTGTACAATCAAAGAACAAAGAAAGTGCAAGAATCCATCAATGTTGTGATAGATGATGCTTCTTTGATGAATAGGTAATTGGATGAAGAGAAAAATAGCAACCAACCATCTGAATCAACTCAAACAAGTAATGAGACAAAAGTGAAGGATTGCCCAAATGCGCAGTTAGTTGCTGCAGAGGAAGTAACTGCAAAATCTGATTTACAGTTAGTTACTGCTGAGGAAGTAGCTTCAGAAACTGAAGAACTTTTAGTTATTTCAGATGATGAACCAACTAATACAATGGAAGCTAATTTGAATCGAGACTCTTCGTCTTGAATCCGAAGAAATCATCCAGCAGAAAATGTTTTCGGAGATGTGAGCAAAAAAAGAAAAATAAGAGAGAGGAAAAGGGTTGATTATAGAGAACTTGCAGGATATTTGTGCTATACTTTCTTACTTGAACCAAAGAACTTTAAAGAGGCACTACAAGATGAATTTTGGATAGCAACTATGCAAGAAGAGTTAATTCAGTTTACATGGAATCATGTAAGGGAATTAGTGCCAAGACCACAAGATACTAATGTAATTGGTACAAAGTGGGTGTTTCGAAATAAAATAGATGAAAAGGGAAATGTTACTAGGAATAAAGCAAGGCTAGTACCTCAAGTATATTCTCAGGTAGAAGGAATTGATTTCGACGAAACATTTACACCAGTAGCACGACTTGAGTTGATCAGATTATTGTTAGGCATCGTATGTATAAAAGGTTTTAAACTTTCTCAGATGGATGTAAAGAGTTCTTTTCTGAATGGGTTTATACAGTAAGAAGTCTTTGTGGAGCAACCGAAAGAATTCATCGATTCAGCTCATACAGACTATGTGTACAAATTAAAGAAAGCACTTTATAGACTGAAACAAGTGCCAAGGACCTGGTATAAAAGACTCACCTAGTATCTTATCAAGAAAGGATATAAACGAGGTAATGTTGACAAAACCTTGTTTATTAAAAGATTTCAATCTGATTTTGTGATAGCTTAAATTTATGTTGATGATATTGTGTTTGGTGCTACACAATCAAAGATAGTTGAAGAATTTGTTAAGCTGATGACATCTGAATTTGAAATGAGTATGGTAGGCGAGTTTAATTTATTTTTAGGGATGCAAGTTAAACAAGCGAATGATGGAATTTTCATATCGCAAACCAAGTATGCCAAGCTTAATCAAGAAGTTTGGTCTCGAGAATGCTAGACATGCAAGAACGGCTATGAGTGTTTCAACAAAATTAAACAGAGACGAGAATGGAAAAAGTGTTGATGAGAGTTTATATCGAAGTATGATTGGAGGCCTATTATACTTGACTACAAGCAGACCAAATATCTGTTTTAGTGTTGGGGTATGTGCTTACTATCAAGCGAACTCAACAGAAACACATCTGATAACGGTAAAGAGGATCATCAGGTATGTTAGCGGTACATCTAATTTTGGGATATGGTATTCATCTGACTCAACACCTTATCTAGTCAGATATAGTGATTTGGATTGGGTTGAAAACTTAGATGATGGAAAAGTAATTCGGGAGGCTGTTTCTTTCTAGGAAACAATTTGATCTCTTGGTACACCAAAAAGCAAAATTCAATCTCACAATTAATCGCTGAGGCGGAATATATCGCTACAGGTAGTTATTGTTCACAACTTCTTTGGATGAAACAAATGTCGGAAGACTATGGGATTGATCAAAATGAGTTGACTATCTTATGCAACAACAAAAGTGCCATAGATATTTCGAAGAATCCGGTTCAGCTTTCAAGGACGAGGCATATTGATCTATGATACCACTTCATCTGAGAGCTTATGGAAAGTAAAATGGTCACTTTGTCGCATGTCTCTACAGAAAGGCAGTTGGAAGACATATTCACAAAACCCCTTGATACAGTAAAGTTTGAACTTCCCAGAGGAGCTTTAGGACTCTGTGCCTTACACTATTAATGTATTTATTTTTATTCTTTATTTAAAAAAGGAAAAAGAAAAAGAATAAAAAATGCAGCCACGCTGCGTTTCACTAAAGGGATCTAAAATCCCTAATTCATTCTTTTTAGTGTCTTCGTGCTCCACATTGCTGGAGCTATCTTCTCTCCTCTCCATATCGCCACTGCTCATCATCCATTTTTTGATTGTTTTGCCTCTCACCCACGAAGATTGGAGATCGTAAGTCACTCTTAGTCAACATCTGCTCTTCTTTTTCAACCTACAGTTATCTCTAGAGTGTATGTCTCTCTTACGGTATGAATCTCTCACATTTCAGAGTTAGGTTTTGTGTTGGGTCTTGTTTGGAGTGGCGTTGATTGTTTTGATGGAGTAGTGATTGTAGACGTGGGTATACAATGAAGCCTTGATGATTTAATTATTTTGGGTAATATGGGGAATGTTGCGTGATTGCTTGGTGTGGTGCTTTGGTGAAGTGATTTAATTTTTGGCTGGATTTTGAAGCTCTTTGTTGTGGAAATTGCTGAATCTTGGTTGATTGTGGATTGGGTGGAGTGTCGATAGTTGTTGATTTCTACTTGTTGGTATATTTTGGATTTCTGATAGTGCTTGGTGATTACTATGTTTGTGCTCATTGTCTGTCTGACATCGAATTATGGGAAGAACTAAGGAAAAGGATGCAGTCTCTAGCTCTGATAAAAAGACAGCAGCCCTTACGCCACGATCAAGTCGCCTGCAATTTCATCCAGCATCTGGTGGAAGCTTTACTGGGGCAGGGTCATCTTTGGCAGTACCTATTGACATCTCGGATGCTCAGGAACAAAATGCTCCAATTGATGATGCTGCTCGTCAGTCTATTCCACAGCTGAAACCTCCTCTGGCTCCAAGAAAACGTACAAAGATGAAGTGCCACATTACTGTCCCCTCACCTTGTTTTCATCCTTTGACCAAATTGCCAGTTGATAAAGCATTTTCTTTCAAATTTTATACTTAAGCCGCCGAGCAAAAATGGAGTACAATTTTAGACACTGGTTTCGTTTTAGATCGGCCGATCAACTTGGCTGAATTTCAAGATCGGGCTTACATACTCTACTTTCAGTGAGGAATTTGTTGCAAACTTCACTTTTCCCTCAACATTACGACGCTAATCTGGTAAAAGAGTTTTACTCTAACTTGACTAGTGGTATTTTAAATATGGATGCAGCCTCTTTTGGAGTGATTTATGTGTGAAGTCGGCTCATTCATTTTAATGTTATAAGATTGGATCTGTTTTTGGGATTTGATAATATTATCGGTGATCTTTACTATGATGCTGAGTGGGCTATCTCGATGGATCAGATTGCCACAGTTATAACTGATAGCAAACTCACTGCCTGGCTGTCTAGTTTCATTCTTCGGTCATCTATGCTGACCCAGAACTTTCATGGGTCATGTAATGTTAATTGGATACTACATTGAGGGGGAGCATTGTGCACTTTATATTATATGTCCAATTATGAACTTTCATGTGGAATTCATGTGTCATGACAAAAATGCCAAAAAGGGGGAGATTGTTATGATTTTATATATATAGATCTTAATTGGATTTGGCATTTTAAATTTGACATATAGAATATTAGTTATTGGATGGATGGAGATTGTGTTTAAATCTGATATGGAGCAAACATGAGTATTGTGGTCTAATTAAATAAAAATGTTGGCTTGATCTTGGTGTTATCTAAAAAAGATATGAAAACAAGTCCTAGTTATTATGGAAGTCTATTAAAACACGTATGTGTAGATCCTATGCAGAGGGTGGTGCGTGTTTTACTGTTTTGGTGATGCACGTAATTATCTTTTTTTAGAGTATGAGGTTTTATCTGGTTTGGTGGCTGAAGACGTTATTATCGTGTTTCTTAAGTGGCTATGGTCTTCACAGATTGAAGGGGTGTTTTTCTTTGTGTGGTGCATCTGCGCAGTCATCTGTTGAGTGAGTGTGCAATAAATTTATTTTCTACTGTGCTTGTGTGTGCTGCTGGGTGAGATGCATACAAAGTGAAGAAAACACTTAAGTGGGCTGCACATGCAAATTTTGTTTCCCTTTTTGGTGGCTATTGATTACTCCTACACGTGAGGGTATGCTTGTTCTGTCTTTTGGTTTGCTGCTGATTACAATATGGAGGTTGTGTTGAAGTCTTGGTTGTAGCAGACACTTTAGTGGGTAACAACTGTGACACTTGGAGGAGAGAAATTCTTAGGGAAGTTTAGTTTATCTCAAGTAGTTTGTTATTTTATTCTCTGTTGATTAAATACTTGAGATATTCTTACTTGTTATTACATTGAGTGAAAGTAGGTAGAAAAATCCTCTGTCGAGGTTAGCAAGAGTCGGTCGTGTTATTGGATGTGAAAGTCTTTCACGGGTAGTTAGGTTGTGAGATAGTTGCAAAGATTGATAGATGTTGTGTTAAACTAATTCTGTGTAATTCTATTAAACTCTTGTGAAAGGGATTAAGCTGGGTGAGGGCCCTGCAAACGTAGACCGAGTGAGCCGAACTGCATTACCAAATTTTAGTGTTTCTTTGTTATTTCAATTTTGTTTATTTTATTTTATTGACAACAAAGAAGGTTGCTGAAAGTTAAGAAATAATTAACCCTATTTGGTTTTTCAAAAACGAAATGGGATTGGCTTATATAACCTCGTACAGAAACTCACACTCACTGGAAGAGAATTTTCAAAAAAATCAATCAATGAAACGGGAAAGATGACGTGAGAGCAAAACATGTGGCCGGAGCTTATGTATTTTAAACTATGACGTGTTTCGTGACTTAATCCTCAATCATAAATCCTATGAATTTTGACTAATAAAAATCTTATGTTAATTCATTTCTGTCTTATTACTTCCTCTCCCTTCTCTCTAAAATTGCTTTAAGATCCAAATCAAAGGCCTTGCGTCCAACTCTGAAAGCATTCCTTGCTTCAAGCAATTTGCCAATTTCTAAGCCAACTTTAGGCTCAAGCTCCTCTCTTCCTAATTCAGGAGGCTTCGCTCCCATTTCTGCTCTAGAGTCTCCAATAGAAAACAAAATTTCATGAAAGTAAATAGTAGGAGACACAGAAATCTCTCATAAACCGATATCTTTTACGGAGAAGAGACCTACTTTCGCTCAGGTTCAACACGGGGTGTTATTAACCTGGAAGACGCTAGAATTAGAAAGCAATTAGTTTGATCGAAGATGAAATGTTTATCTTTACATTTTGTAATAAATCAAGTGTAAGCAAAGTTTTCGAGGGAGTGTTGAAATCAGGACAGGAACATATCCTAACCGCAACGGAATAATTACGAAACTTTTTCGTATTTTGATTTCTCAAAAAATAAGGTCACTTTAATTTTATAAAATGATTAACATAAATCATAGTAAAGTATGAATCGTAATTTATACCTTATTCCGAAACTTGATCCTTATCTTGTCGTATTTCATAAACCGTTACCGAAACTGTTTCATCTCAACTACCATAGTTACACTAGTGTATGGAGTCTAACGTTATCTATAGAACATGTTAAAAAAACTCTGTAACTCTTACGGAGATGATTAAGCAAAAAATGTTAGCTTCATTAGAGTTTTGGACTATTTATAATAATTTTTGGACATTTTAGTAATTTAATTGAAATTAAATTCTAATTTTAATTAAACTTTAATTAGAATTACAAACAATCCTAATTAAATATCAAATATGCCTAAATAAGTTCCAATATCTCATATTGATCTTTATTTATTAAATATATCATAATTAATCATAAATCTCAAACTTTACTATCAAGTCTAACTTGATTGAAAATATCCCTTTTCTTTTCAATCTGTTCTTTATGTGTAACCCAGTAGGTTCTCAAATATTTTAGCAATGATAATAAATTATATAGAATTAGAATTAGATAAATTAAAACTCCTATTAATTTATCTTTAAATTTTAATTAAATAATTTATAATCATAGATCAAGATTGGCGTTTAATAACGCATCATGACCACCCAAGCACTTAAGAATGATAAAGTGATTTTGACTAACCTTTTCGAGCATGATTTTTTTGTATAATTCAACCATTTCATCATACAATGTTCCAATTAGACAAAGCATAGAATTAATATCAACTCTTTTTGAGTTAAATCATATTAGTTCTCCGTCATCAGCTATTGATTCAATTAATGACATTTGTAAACTATTTATAAAGTATCATCCCAACTTAGTCAAGAATTTTCCAAATCAATACTAATCGAAAATAATGGAACATTCTCCTTAATTACTCTAGGGTGATAAGTCATATCTTAATCATATAACTACCTCCATAAAGTTTATGCTACATCAAATGACTATCGATTAAATAACCTATAATTAGAATAGGTCATAAGTAGTATTAAAATATAAAAATCTATATATAAGAACATCTTTAAACTATTTTGTCGCTAAACTATAACTAATCGATTGGCTATAGGGCATAAACTAATAATTTTCCATTTGTACTAAACCAATCGTTTAAGTACTTCATTTCATATCACCATATGACGATTATACTGCTATTGGGATAATGGTTAAATGAGAGAATTTTATAAGATTCTCTATAGTGAACACTTGCTTAGATCTTACAATTTCCATCTTAATTATCATCATAATTAAGAAAATTTAGCTAAATACATCATCAGATTTTTTATTAGACCTTAGCTCCTTGGACATGCCCAATGGCTTCAATGTTCTATAGTACATTATTGTCATGAACAATGCAAGAAAATATATCAAGTTCTTTAAAGAACTTATTGATCCAATTAATCATTTCCACTAAATGAAAAATGTGTTATGGCTTAATTAGCAACCATTTCTACATTGGAACCTTTCCCATATTAAAATGATATTTTTCTAAGTAAAATAAACCTTAAATATGATTTACTTCTAAAGTAAATATCTTTATCTCCTTAAACTAAAATATCAACTCATATATAGAATAATAGATATCTTTAATACTTCACATGTATCTAATATCTCAAATCCTAAATACCTTTTATAAGTATACATTGAAACAAATAATTTGTTTAACAGTTCTATAAGATTATATCCAACCTTTTGGATATCTCATAACTTTTTATTATCCAATTTAGATGTAAACTTAAATAGATAATGTATGCTTCAACCAAGCATCACATCCTTAAACTATTAACTTTAACTCTTTCAAAGACTTAACACTTCATATCTAATATGAAATCTTACTAATTGATTTAATTGGAACTATAGAAGATAAGTCATTGTATTAGGCATATCTATAGAAGAAATAATATTTCAACATACAATATCTTATATTGTATTTTTCTTTACACATAAAACATACTCTTATAGAATTTTATTGTAAAGGTATTCACCAAAGAATCTCATTCCCCATAGATAATCAAAAATTTAAAAATAAATAAATAAATCTCACCGAAATGCTTCAACATTCTTAATGCTTAATTTCTGCTTAGGTTTAAACTATTTAAACTTTTAAAAATTTTAAATCATTATTTCATTTAATACATATAACTATATCACATAAAGTCATTAGTAATCTAATGAAATATAAGTATTATCCTTTTATTAATTGTTATTCCATCCAACACATCACATGTATAAGATTTAAAAATTCATTACCATCATCATCCTTTCACTAAAGATTGATTTGGTTATCTTCCAATTTGACAAGTTTCATACGATTCATAATCAAAAGGATACAAATATTCTTGTATGTAACGTTACGATTGTCGCTATGTTGATTTAACCAACATGGTATAAAAGGATAGTCTCAGTTATCCAACTTTATAATCTTACTATTTATATTAAGCATAAGTCTCTTTGATCCAATACATACAACCTATTTGTATAAGATTGGATCAACTACTCTTATTTAACAATCTATTTCTTATCATGCATTGAGCATTATAATAATGTTGAACCTAAATTTAGTATCAAATACTCATAAGCATGAACTATAAATACTTATGATTTCTATCATATCTCGTACAGGCAAGAAAATTCATGCATCATTTTTCTTCTTATAACAACTATTATCATACCATAACAAATACCTTAATTGATGTCCATGTATATACTTTAATAGGCTAAATTAAGTGGAACAATTCCAACAAGATATTAAACCTTTTAGCTCTACTCTATGCAACCTTTTTTATCTTGCTATCATAATGTTGACACATATCTTACATGTTGTCATTAAAGTTTATAAGATACTATTCAACTCAAAATGTCATTACATTTTGCATCTACATGATTTTAATATATCTCTAAAACTTGGTCACCTAATTATCAATAGGGGTTATAGCAAAACTACATAATCACTATAAGAAAATAGTTATTTAGCGACGGAAAATACCGACGGAAAAGATAAATATTCTATCGGTATTCAATATTACCGACAGAATATACCGACAGACAAAAACGTTGTAGATTCAGCCGTAGCTAACTTTACCGACGGTAAAGAAATTTTCGTTGGTAAATTTAGCATTAGAAAATAAGTTACCGATGGTAATTTTTGCTGACTGTCACAATTATTCCGTCTGTTAATTACCGACAGGCTAAAAGATTCCAACGCTAAACTTACCGACGGTAATTTCCTTAACCGTATGTAAATTTAGCATCGGAATGTTTAATACCATCGGTAACTTTATCGACGGTAACAAGGTTTCTGTTGGTAAATAAGCTTAACCATTACCGACGGAATTTGTTCTCTGTCGATATATATTATAGACATGTACCGACGGAATTATTGATGTTCTGTCGGTAAAGTTATTGATTAAATTTTTTAAAAAATATATTTTCATTATATTTAAAATATAATCGTCGAAAATTTTTAATAATTAAATATCTACAATATATATTTAATTTGGTTAAATAGAAATTTTGATTAATGATTAAAAATTAAAATATCTTAATAGATAATAAAAACGTTACATTGTAAATAATAATATCTGTAATACAAACTAAATGACCA